>JAODAL010018474.1:0-74667 GCA_025379985.1 Phyllomedusa bahiana
CTGGTGAAACAGGAAACGCTGTTCTATGTAAAACGAGAGGTCATGTGATTTTTCCAGCCAATCGCAACCATACACATCCCAGTCATGACGTTGCACACACATGTCACCCTGCTCTAATCTGTAATCTGATATGCTGGCCGCCAAAATTACAGGAATCGCCGAAAAAGGCGCGATCTTAATAGATGATGCTCAGATTTTAACCTAAATTATCGCATGATCTGGAAAATTCGATCACCATCAAATCCTTGCCGATTTCATCTTTGTCGATAAAAATCGCTCAACACTAATTACAACTTCAGGGTATAAAGGAATTGCGTCCTGCACAATCAGTTTTGATAAACGGTTCAACCCTTCTACTTCTTTGAGAACAAGTAAAACATTTTGCTGAAATGGTGAATCTGTTTGCTATTAGAGTGTAATCCTTTCCCCCTGCGGCAACACTTTGCCTGCTCCATGTGATCCAAATACATTTCAAAATTAAACTCCTCATCTGATGAGGCTGAAGATATGGGAGCAGGAGCACTGGTAAGACCTAATTCCTCTTGCTCTTGGCACTACATTGAACTAACTGTACCAATTTATTATATATTTTGGGAGTCAGAGTCGGTCCATTTTATTATGATTCCGCCTCCACCAAAATGAACATGGACTCCAACTCCACAGCCCTGGTGTTAGGTGAGGATTGTATTTTGTGTTGGCACTAGGCCATGGTAGTGAGAGAGGAGATACAGCTGCAGTTTACAGGCACAATCACAGAGGACCAACCCCCTGGAGATTGTGGTGCAGCTGTGGCCTGTACTCGATCCCCTACACCTCCAGATGATCTGTCACCGCTATTACCTTCAGGGTTGCAGGAGATAGAGTTTAATACTATCAAATTCATTAGACTAAGTCGTACCAGCGTTGCCTTTATTTCTAAACTGATATGGTCAACGAGGGTATGGTGTCAGGAAGTGTTTATTTAAATAAATTGTTTTGTGTTTTTATTTTGTTTCTGTGTTTTTTTTTCCAATTTAAATCCAGTGTTAGTAATGAAGGTATCTGACAGACCCCTCCCCATTACTATCGCTTGTGCTTGATGTCAGCCAACGGTGGTTTTTGTCACCCCAAAGCTGACACTAACCCTGTGTCACTATTACCCCAGTACCCAACATACCAAGGGTACAGGAAAGAGCCGGCTAACCATCAGAAATGGACTCTCTGATGTGAGGATCTGTTTCTGGGGTGGCTGCGGGCCAGTATTTTTAAAATGAGAAAAGACCAGTATCAATGGACCTTACTATTCTAAGTATCAGGCTGCAGCTGTTGGTTTCACCTTGTCTGCTTATGGTAAATTGTTTCTTTTTTTTTTAAATCCTTTATTTAGTAAGAATCCTAAAATGGGCAACTCCTGTAATCATTACAGTGAATGCCCATATTTAGATTCTCAAAAAATAAATACATTTTTGGGAAAAAAATGATGTGGTGTTCTCCCCATTTTCCACAACCAGACAAGGTGCATACTGATTGACTCACGTGGATATGAAGACAGCTTTTTCTTCAACTCTATCCACAAGTGTGTTCGATTGGGTTGAGGTCTGGGAACTGTGGAGGCCAATACAGCAACTCTACTTCATTGTCATTGAACCATTCCTTCTCCAACCTTGACATATGCTTCAGGTCATTGTCCTGATGGAACACTCTGTCGTCCTTTTCATACCCATAGTACTTGAGTGTATGAAGTAACTCATCTTGTGTATAGTTTTGAGATCACCAACAGCTGCAGCCTGATATTGTCAGAATGGGAAGGTCCATCGATACTGGTAACAGCTTCTGATGGTTACCTGGCTCTTCCCAGAACCCCTGGTTCATTGGTTACTGGGGTAATAGTGACAGGGGGTTAGTGGCAGCCTTGTGGTGCCGAAAAACACTACTGGCTGACACCAACCTCAAGCGATAGTAATGGAGAGGCGTCTATCAGACTGGTCCTATGTAGTCCATAGGATCTGATGTAGTCCAAAAGGGAAACCTGTAAGAAAAAATACAAATGGGGAATCACCCAGCTTTCTGGGACATTGAATAGTCTGTTCAGTGCCTGCGAAAGCTGGATGACATACCCCACAGCAGGTGTACAGGAAAGTAGAGTGCCACCCATCCCCCACAGCAGGCAGAAAGCTTTTCTGAATGCCTGCTGTGGAGAAATGTCAAACCTGGGTGACATCCATTACAGCAGACACCCAAAAAAGCTGGCTTCCTACTGTGGGGGACACTCAGCTTTTCTGGATGCTGGATAGCCTATCTAGCACTTGGGTAAGCTGGGTGACGTTGTCCATAGAAGGCATCCAGGAAATCTGGTGCCTGCTGTGGGGGATGAGTACCGCTCAGTTTTTCTGGAATCTGGATAGCCTATTCAGCATCCAGGAAAGCTGGATAGGACTTGGGGGGCCAGGAAGAGGAGTGGGAGTGAGTGAGGGAAAGAGGATTGGGTAAGGGGTCATGTAGGGAGGGGGTCTCTTATCTCCCTCTGCTGCCGCCCGTAGCTAAACTGAATAGTCTAGCTATGGGGACGGAACAAGCACCCTGCAGCCAGTGATTTCGGGCGGGGTGGAGGGGCATCTTATGACGCTTCCCCGATGCCACTGTATTTCTACACTTGACTGCTGAAAGCTAGCAGGTAACTCTGTACATACTGTTTGTGGGATGCACAAACAGTGTAGGGAACAACGCAGTCCTTGGATTCAGGGCATATGCCCTGGATCCCCAGAACATACCAAAAATAACGGGACTGTCCCGGAAAATCAGGAAGACTGGGAGTTATGAAGTGTGTTTTAATAGTTTGCCTTCTTACAGATAGTTAGGATTTGGAAACAGAGGAGCTAAAAATGTCTAGGTATTAAAGAGGAGTTCCCATCTCATTGATTACTTTTAAACATATAGACAAAGGTACTTAAAGATTATTACCAAATACATTGTTGTCCTGATTATTCTTCATTTCTGTTACAGCAGTTCTTAACTTCTGCTTGTTTACAAAACAAAAAAATTGTTTCCTGAGCTTTTGACCACATCTCTCTGCTCTAGAAGCCATGACTAGCATTGTGATGTCACTTCCTGCTGTCTCTTACTAGCAGTGCAGGAGCTTGTTTGTCTGTCTTACTGACAAACTTGAACCCTCTAGAGCTCTGTAGCCTTCTGCCGTATTGTTAATCCTCCTCCCCCCAATTACCAATGTCCATCTAACAGGCTCAGCAATGAATAGCACAGCTGAACCACCCACAGCCTGAACAGGAAGTGGAAACATAAAGCTGGATTTGAAGAGCAGGCTCCTTGAAACAGCCAGAAAAGAAACCTCCTTTAATCTCTTAACGACCGCCCACCGACTTTTGGCGTCGGCTGTTGCGGGTCGTTCGTCTACAGCGTCGTCTTTTGGCGTCGCTGTAGACTTTGGGGTTTGCGGCGCCCGGCCCTGATCACAGAGCATGTCCTGCGAGCACCAGGGAGCGGAGGAAACCTCCGCAACCCGATGCTTTAAACCTTTGATTGCGGAGGTGCATTACCGCAGCGCAATCAAAGGGTTCCCCTGCTCTGTCGGGTGATCGGAACACCCAGTGACCCAACAGAGCCCGGGGAATGGCTGCGCAGTCAGCCCTGAGGACCTAGAGTGACCCCAGAGCTGTCTGTGTACTAAGCCAGTGACCAGGACACACTGTGTGCTGCCCTAATCACTGCCTGTGTCAGACTGACACAGATTATAATGTATTAGCATATATGAATATGCTAATACACTAAAAGTGTAAAAAAAAAAAGTAAAACTGTTTTTTTTTTAAAAAAAGTAAAAAAAATAAAATAAAAAGTATAAAAAAAAATAATATAAAAATAAATATTTAATAAAAAATAATTGTGCATAAATTACACACACAAAAAACCTACACATATTAGGCATCCACATGACCGTAATAACCTGTAGAATTAATCTAACAAGTTATTAAGTGTGAACTGTGTAAAAAAAAAATGTAAAAAGACAAAAAAAAAAAATCTGCAATAATTTATAAGTGAACTTGAACTATTCCGCCATAAAGTACAACTTGTCTCAAATAAAATGAGGCCTCATACAACTGCATCATTGAAAAAATAAAAAAGTTACAACTGTTGAAACGCAAGGAGGCAAAAACTAAAAAAAAGGTTCTGGTCATTAACTACTTTTCAGGCCTGGGAGTTAAGGGGCTAAACTCTGCAGATACTACTTTGCAAATATTAGAAATCATTGTGACAGTCTGAGGCAAAAAGGGAATAAAAGGAAGAATTACTTACTGAATTGATGGATACAATGTATGGTCTGCAGTGAGATGCTATAATGGGCTTTCCTGGATGCTAGCTTGCAGAAGGAGTTGGCATTCATCACCAGGGAATACTTTCAGGAGTGGTATCAACATTTGTAATGACCTCTCTACTTGGCTGACCAAGTTATGCATTCTGGGTGCCCGCTGTAAAGCGAAATTCAGAAAATTATTCGTAAACTGATGTCAAATAAAGCAATCACAATATTACAAATACACCATCAGTGTACAATTACAGAATTATTACCAGTACCTAGCTCATAAATTACATACAATGCATAAACCACTATACTAGAACGATGTAAGTGAATTGCATAAATACAGTATCAGGGCCAAACCCATAACAAACTGAGTTAAAGTTAAGTCCTGCCAAATAAATGTTTCCCATATGAAACTACAACTCCCAGAATGCCTTGAACATTTGTAAATGAATGCTGGGAGTTATGGTTTTACAAAGAAGAATTTCTGGTTCCAAATACAATGCAGTGCCACCATTTTGTCAGCCCTTTTACAGTGTAGGCTAACAAGTACACATAATCTATCAGATACAACAAGTATACAGATTCACCTGTTCAGGATGCAGCATGATGCAGGTTACTTTTATGGTGCCCACCATGCAGTGTAAATTACATGATAACATTATTCTACGGGGTAGTATGATTCCAGTGATGCTAAGTTTATACAGTTTTCCTTATTTTTTATTACTTTTAAAATATATATTTTTTTTAATTCTTTGCACTGCTTTTCGGAGACTTTTACCTTTTTTTTCCATCTTTGGACTTTTGGAAGGATTTTTGTTGACTGAAATGTAGTTTTTATTTGGACAGTTTTGGGTATATTCCAATTTTTAAACAACTTTTAATTAATTTTGTGAGGGAGATGAAGTGTCCTAAAAAGCACAGGCTTTAGATATTTTTTTTTTCACTGAGGAGGAGGAAATGATATTTTTATTGATCAGACTTTTCCGGCTGTGATAATACCAATGTGTTATGTTATATTTGTTATTATTTTTATTAATTTGTTTCTTTACTTATAATTTTTGTTCCACAAGGGTAACTGACCACTGAAGTATGTTATTTTGCAATACATTAATCAATCCCCTACTACACCCTGCCAGCAGCATATAATGGGTGCAGCAAGATAGCAGACCTGGGGGCTTTCATTAGGTCCCTGTTTCCCAGCTGTGATGAGAACACAATCAGGTCACAGGAGGCTGATCAGATGATAGAGGGTATGTCCCCCTTCTGTATGACCTTCTAGATAACAAATGCAATTTATTAACACAGAAAAGGCTGAGACACACCAGCTCAACAGTAATCCATCTATGTTATTACACTAATGATTTCAAATTATTTATGTGGAGCTTGGAATATGTATCCATAGTAGAATTGCCCCCAAATAATTTGCCTTGTCTATGTAAGATAGTATACCTCTAAATAATACAGTTATACAGTTAACTTGTAATATCAGTATACAAGGGCCATATAACATTATCACATCATAACTACCACATAGTGTTTGAATAATACCACCATATTATTAATGGCTAAAAACCACTGAACAAAGGCCAATATTATCCCCATATAGTGACTATATAGCAGTGAAGTAGCTACAGTGGTTGCGTGGTTACAGTTGCGAATGGGTCCCATCACCACAAAGCTGCATCGGTGGGTCACATAGACTCAATGCAGTGATCACAGCTGCCACCTGTGTAGTGCAGGCAGTGGCTCAGTCTACCCCCACCATCTATGGCATGAAGACATCAGAGTCCATCCCACCATAATAGATGAATACAGGGACACTGATAAAGACTACAGTAATTACTGATATAACAAGTGTGTGAGATCCCATGATACCAGGGAAAGATGGAAATCCCTTGACAAATAATACAAGCAGAAACACAAGACATCAGCAATAATGAGCAATGTAGCCCCTTGCTCCCAAGAATTCTGGGTATAGTAAAGCCCCAGATTGACTAGTCTGACAACAGAAGGCCCTCCAGGTAGGTGAAGATAGTTGAAAGTGGCAGGGCGCATAGTAACTCCCAGCCTTCTCAACAAAGCCCAGATTGTACCATGGCATTATTGTGTACTTCCTATCACATCTATTGCAGAGTGAAGAATGGAATATATATACATATATAAATATATATATATATATATATATATAATATTATATATATAATATATATAATATATATATAATATATATATATATATTATATATATATATATACACACACAGTATCTATTAAACCCTAAGGAGCAATTTCTGGTTCTGCAATATTTTTGGAATCTTGCTGTTAAATTGTAACTGAACCAGATAACGTCTATGTACTTTAATCTATGCATGTCTAAGCAACAAATAAATGGAGTACCACACTGCATCCTGAAATCTAAACCATGACTTATCCTGAAAGCAGCTGCTTAATTAACAGCAAGTGGAGAGGTTGATGTGGTATCTTGCTCTAAATAGGTCACATAGGTGCTTAAGCATCAAGCGTTGCAAAAGGGATTTTTATTCCTAAATTGGCACAAGGAACTGGCCTGCACACAAGCATTAACCTTAATATTCTTTTTAATATCCTATTAAAAGAGAAAAATCATTTTTGACAGATGATAGAGGCAGACAATATTGCTACATTTAAGACACAGATGTTGTAGGAGGCATTTGTTTAATTGAGGGACCTGTGGCAAAAATGATCCAGCTTGGCTTTTTCGCAACAATATTAATTCTGAACATATTTATTTTCTACAGGTTTTGTCACAATGGAAACATTACTAGATGCTTAAAATTTTTCAGAAATATTTAATTTTTCTTATTAGCAGTAATGTTGAGCGATTGCGTTGGCCATCGACATCGGTCGATGGTCGATAGTCGACCATCATCGACAAGATAGTCGATAGTGAGCAGTCTATTAGAGCGATGACTAGAGATGGGGGAATTCTCAAATTGATTCGGTCACTTTCAACCGAATTTTCCGTCAAAAAATAAAATCGGTCCCGAATTATTCGGGTCGAATTGCGTTAAAAAGCAGATATTTCCAGGCTGCACAGGCCTTGCAGGGTGCTGTAGAACGTTGTGCATGCTTAAATATGCTGTGGGAGCTTGGTTTGGTCTTCATACAATGTTGTGTTTTTAGTATGCACGCAGATGACTGCGCCTGCTCTTAGAACGTTTCACTATAACATTCCTGGGCAACTTAAGAGGGCAAAATGACAAAAAACTCAAGGGGAATGTAGCCTGATAAGTCATCGCCAGCGAAAGCTGGAAAAAAACCCAAGCTGAGAGGCTCTGGTGGC
This sequence comes from Phyllomedusa bahiana, assembly GCA_025379985.1. Classification (NCBI taxonomy): domain Eukaryota; kingdom Metazoa; phylum Chordata; class Amphibia; order Anura; family Hylidae; genus Phyllomedusa; species Phyllomedusa bahiana. The sequence continues at coordinate 7,616 of JAODAL010018474.1, forward strand.
AACATTAGTGACAGAGTGTTGGAGGTGTCGGCGGCAAGCGCCACAGCAGCATCTGAGGTCAGGCAGTGGCACATGACGTCCTGGAGGTGGCCAAACAGGAGGAAGCCACAGAAATGGCACAATGACAGATGTGGAGGTCACGCGGGGGGAGCAGTATGAGGTCGGGCAGTGGCACAAATGACATTCTGGAGTGCAAAACAGGAGGAAGCCACAGAAATGGCACAATGACTGAGGAGCGGACGGTCCGGCGGCACAGAATGAGGTCAGGGCAGTGGCACAATGATACAGTGTGGAGGACACGGGCAGCAGCCAGCAGCAGCATGAGTGAGTCAGAAAGTGGCACAATGACACAAGTGTTGAGGATCACGAGCAGCCACCGCAGCAGCATGAGGTCAGAAATGTGGCACATGACACAGTGTGGAGGCATGGCAGCAGCCACGTGCAGGCAGCATGAGGTTCAGACTGTGGCCACAATGACATTTGGGAGAAGGCAAAACAGATATTAGGCCACAGAGTTGGCCAATTCAAACAGTGTAGAGGTCACAACAGCGCAGTATGAGGTTCCAGGCAAGTGGCACAATGGACATTCTGGAGGGTTGGAAAAACAGGAGGAAGAAAAAACACAGAATGGCAACTGACTGGAGAGCGGAGGTCACGGCGGGGCAGAAGAACATGAGGTCTAGGCTGTGGCAACAATGACATTCTGGAGGTGGCAAAAAAAAAACAGGGCCTAGGCACTGAGTGGGCACATTGAGAGAGTGGTGGTTAAACGCAGCAGTATTGAGGTCGGGGCAGTGGCACAATGACATTCTGGATGGTGGCAAAACAGAGGAAGGCCACTGAATGGCAAATGATCTGAGAAGCGGGAGGTCACGGCTGCAGAAGCATGACGGTTAGGCTGTGGCACATATGACATTCTGAAGGTGGCAAAAACAGGACTAGGCAACAGAGGGCACAATGACTGATGAGTGGAGGTCCCACAAACAGCAGCAGTATGTTGTAGGCAGTGGCACAATGACATTCTGGAGGTGGCACATCGGAAGATAGCACCACAGAACAACAATGACTGAGAGCGGACGTCAAGGCGGCAGAAGCAGGAGGTCAGGCAGTGGCAACAACTTGACACAGTGTGGAGGGGACACGGCAGCTGCCACAAGCAGCAGCATGAGGTATAAAAGTGGGCACAATGGACATTCTGAGGTGGCAAAAAGTATTAGGCCAAGAGGTGGCACAATCACACAGTGTATTAGAGGGTAACAACTGGCAGCAGTACTTGGTCGGAGTGGCACAATGACATTTGGCAGTGCAAAAAAGTATTAGGCCACAGTGTGCCAATGACACTGTGTGGGGGCCGGCAGAGTCACAGCAGCAGCATAGCATGAGGTCAGAGAGTGGCCACAATGAATTTCTGGAGGAGGCACAAAAGAGGAGGAAGCCACAGAATGGCACAATGACATGAGAGCGGAAGGATTTCACGGCGGCAGAAGAAACATGAGGTTAGGCCAGTGGCACAATGAACATTTGGCGGTAGGCAAAAAACAGGACTAGAGCCAGAGTGGCACAATGATCTGTAGCGTGGAGGTCAAACAGCAGCAGTATGAGCTCGGGCAGTGGCCACAATGACATTCTGGAGGTGGCAAAACAGGCGGAGGCCACAGGAATGGCACAATGGACTGAGAGCGGAGGTATCGGCGCAGAAAGCATGAGGTTAGGCAGTGGCACAATGAACATCTGAAGGTGGCAAAAACGAGGACTAGGCCACAGAGTGCACAATGGACTGAGAGTGGGAGGTCACAACAGCAAGCAGTTGAGGTTTGGGCAGTGGCACAATGACATTCTGGAGGTGCAGAACAGAGGAAGCCACAGAATGGCACAATGACTGAGAGCGGAGGTCAGGGACGGCTGGCAGCAGCATGAGGTCAGGCAGTGGCCCACAATGAACAGTGTGTGAGGGCACGGCAGCAGCCACACAGCAGCATGAGGTCAGAAAAGTGGCACAATGACAATTCTGGAGGTGGCAAAATAAAACAGTTTAGGCCTCAGAGTGGCACAATCACACCAGTGTAGAGGTTCACTACAGCAGCAGTACGAGGTCAGGCAGTGGCACAATGACATTATGGATGGGTGGCAAAAACAGTAATAGGACACAGTGTGGCCACAATGACTGAGTTGTGGGAGGGCACGGAGAGTCCACAGCAGCAAGCAGACATGAGGTCTGAGAGTGGCCCAAATGATCATTCTGGTGGTGGCTAAACAGAGGAAGCCACAGGTGGCAACAATGACTGAGAGCGAGAGGTTCACGGCGGCAGCCAGCATGAGGTCCGGCTGAGTGCCACATTGACAAATTCTGGTGTTGGCAAAATAATGGAGTAGGCCACAGAGTGGCAAATGTCAGAGGGATTTGAGGTGACGGCTGCAGCGAGCAACAGACTCGGTCGGTCAGAGGGTGGCACAATGACACATTGTGGGATGTCACGGAACAGCAACGCAGCAGCAGCATGAGGTCATAGTGTGGCACAATGACAGAGTGTTTGAGGTGGGTGGCAATACCAGTCCTGGTAAAGATGGTGGTGGTAGGCGAGATGGAGAAACTGGAAGCAGAGGTGTGGCATCAGGCGGTGGGGCATCAGAATAGTGGCTGAGGCAGGTAGTTTGAACCAGACTGACGCCTAAGTCTTGGTGTGTGGAAAATCTGGCCGATCCGCGCTGATTCATCTTGACAAAGGTCAGTCGGTCCACATTTCCGTGGACAAGCGGGTTTCTTGGGGTTAACGATGGCCCCCGCACGCACTGAACACAGCTCTGATGCCACACTACTGCCGGGCAGGACAGCTTCTCCTCTACAAACTCGGCATATGCAGGCCAACCATCCAGTTTGGCTGCCCAAGTAACATTTTTTTAATAATAGGACCTGTAGTTTAGCTGCCATTTCAATGCAAAATGCCCCAAATTTCAAAGCATGACCCTTGAGGTACTTTGGAATTGTGAAGACAATGATCTGTTTAGAACCAATTTTTTTTTTTATAATAGTACCTGTAGTAGAGCTGCATTTCAAAAGCAAAATGCCCCCAAAATTTCAACGGCATGACCTTGAGCCACTTTGGGACAATTGTGAAGAATAAATGTATTTTAGAAACAAATTTTTTTTATAATAGGACTTGTACTAGTATTGCGGCATTTCAAAGCAGCATGACCAAAAAATATTATAAAATTGACTTTCTCAGCCACTGTTAAAATTTTGTGAGGGAGAAATGCCACTTAGAAGCCCAATTTCTGTATCTCAAAGGACCATGATTATAGCTGTTTCTAAAGCTACCATGACCCAAAAAATTATAAAATATGATCTCAGCACTATTATAAATTGTGAGGGAGAAAAGCCACTTAGAAGCCCATTTCTGTTCCAAAGGACCATGATTATTGTGTTATACTCACAGCTACAAGGACCCCAAAAATTTATAATATGGACTTCTCAGCCACTTATTAAAAAATGTGAGGGGAGAAGAAATGCCACTAAAAGCACATTTCTGTTCCAAAGGACCATAATTATAGAAACTGTATCTACAGCAACATGACCTCAATACCATTGACAATGCGAAAATTCTAAGATAATGTGAGTAATATGGAATACGGTGTTGTATAGAAACTTGCTGTCTTTTACAGTCTCCTCACAGCAAAACCGGAAAAATGAACTGTTGGAAAAAGAGAATAAAATTGCAGTAAGTAATTATCATTTTTTAAAAAAATTTTCAAGAGGGAACATTTCTGTTGTAGAGGAATGTGAAGTAGACGGCAAATAAATCGGTGACTCGGGCAATGGGGCCACAACTTCATAATCATCTGTGGAAAGCCGAATGCGTTTGTCTTGTAATGGACTCCTCCAGCTGTGCTGCAGGTCCGCTCAGGATATATGACGCTGGTGCTGGGCAGGACAACACCTCTTTGGGCTTGACGGAGCCAGCTCGGACATTCGTCACATTTGGATAACAGATGATCTATTGGGTCCGGAAACACATACAAAAACATCGGTGTGGACGCAGTAGTCATGCACAATGTTCTTAAGCTGGTCGCTGGTGTTGGATGTGTGCCTTTGCATTGCATGCGTTGGTGAGGTGGTAAACACAGATTGCTAGAGGTCAACCCATTAGGCTTCTGCCTCCTTGCCTGCTGCTGTCGCTACGCCTACTTGGCCACTCTTACTGCTGTCACGTCGTGATGTTGTTCCACCGTGACATTTGGAGGGAACGTGTGAAGCAGACGCAACAGGTTGTTCTCCAGTGATCATTCAGCAAGGTCTCCTTTTCCTGATTTTACTCTCTATTTTGGGTGGGTGGAAAGAAAGTGCTGAGTTTTGTTTTATAACGGGATCAGGAGGGTGGCACCCAGTAACTTGTTGTTCATTTTGATGGCCTTAATGCGAGGATCATGTTGGAGGAAAATGGAGCATCAATCCACTTCCATGTGAGAGATGGAGACTTGATTTCCCAAAGCTCTGGGGATCGAGGGGCACTAGCAAACTGATCTTCTCATCTTCCTCCTCCGCCTCAAAATTCGCGCCAACTCTTCAAGGCAGGGACAGCGGGTAAACGTCGTGTCTAGGAATACTCCTCCTCTACTCCTCCGGCTGCCTCCGGAACTGCTTCAACACAGCCCTGACTGCCTGAAGATGATGCACCCTGAGAGCTGATGCTCCACCTTGCACTAGTTCCTGGACACGAACCACTGCTAATAAAGACCGACGAAATTGTGAAAACTGTCGGGGGCCTTGTGGATTAGTTGGAGAGAAAAGGCTCCGTTGTCCGATTCTGTTTGTCCGTCTCCTCCTCCGTCGCTGGCAGGACCTGTGTTCAGAGTGTACGATCGTTCCCGAACTAAGATCAACAATGCTCATGTGACAAGGGCACTGTCCGCATGGACATTTGGTTGCTTCTTCAAAACTGGACAAGGATGGTGAGAGCTCTTTCACCTGCCTCCATCTCGGGCTAACACCCGAGGTCCGCACCGCGGCTTGTCAGGCCATGTGTCACTTGTATGCGTAATAGCCCCATTGCGCCTGCTGCACAATCGCGGAGTATGTGGAGGTAGGGGTGGCATTCCAGAGTTGTTGACACGTCAAACAATGAGGACAGTTGACGGGGAGGCCGAGCTGACGCGCAACGCAGCCAGGCGGACGAAGCAGGGTTGAGAACGCGGAAGTGCGATACTTTGACTGCGAATCCTTCCCCAGCAGGCAGTCCAGACCCGGGCAGGCTATTTAGAAATTTATGGACGACATGGTTATATGACATGTGCCAGAAGGGATGTGCTCCAGCCTACCGATCTTAAGGACGGCCAGCAGATTTCGCCCGTTATCGCGCACCACATTGCCTGGCACAAGGTTCTTGGAACCAGCAGCGCGCGGGTCTCGTTGCTTAGAGCGTCCACAGCTCTGACCTGTGTGCTGTGGACGGTATCCAAGACAGATTAATTTCAACCACGGCTGGCTTCTCTGAGGCACGTGATGTCCATGAGGACCTTGGGGGGAAAGAGCCCTGCATCCACTGCGGTTTTGAAGAGCGTGGCCGTAGCCTGGAGCCACCGTCACCCCCCCCCCTCAGAGACATTCCACCACAGATCACCCGTAGTGAGCTGTCACAGAGATTTAGCGGCCCTTTGGGTCCCGTGACTTACTAGTCCATTGTGTCGGTGGTCAGATGGACTTTTTCTGGCCAAGATGCCGACCAATGCGATTGGAATTTTAGATGAACGTGGTCTGGCCAGGGCAAGGGACGACTTTTTGGCAAAAAAATGCCTGTCGGCCATTGGTATTTGGGGGCAGGCAAGGGCCATGACGTGGCGGAACCCATCTGTGTTCACCGACGGGAGGCAACATTTTCCAAGGCCAAAAGCCTGCAATGGCCGACATTCAGGCTTTTGGCTTTGGGATGGTTTGGGTTAAAGTGTTTCTTCTGCTCCCAAACTGGAAGACAGAAGGCTGGCTGCTAGGACTGCCGCTGTCGGCTTCAGGTCGGTCAAAATGGCGTGAAGGAGAAGGGGTAGGATGGGTCTCTGGTGGTGCTGGTGGTACTCGGGCGACGGTGGGGGGGGGAAGGTGAAGCGGAGGCTGATCCCTGATCAGGGACTCTGAGAGACTGGGCAGCTGAGGAACGCTTGGTTAGTGGGCGGTGGAGGGAGTAAGCGGAGGACAGAGGGTGTTGACTCAGTGGTTTGAGGCTGGCGTCTGTTGGCCTTTTTTGGCCATGTGTTGCCTCATTTCTACTCATGCATTCGCTGCATGTGACTAGACATGTTGGTGGTGGTTAACTAACTAGGTTCTAGATCTACTTATGCGTTTCGGCCATAGGCGGCATATGACATCGCTGGAGTGAATAAGAGGCTTGGTCAAAGAAGGCTGGCGTTGAGGGGAGGTCATGGACTCCTTTTTGACGCGATATGCGAGGAGCTGGTGTTTGCGCGGGACCGTGGGCTGGCGGAATCATATCAGCGACTTCTGCGACGCACTCTCCCTTTTGAGGCGGAACCCGTACTGGACAAACCCCATATCGTTTCATCCTCGTCCAGTGATGAAGCGCTCGGGAAGCAAATTCTGCTGAAAAGACACAGTTGGATCCGCTTTTTCGTCATCATCATCATCAACACAGGTACACTTCGTCGTCACTGACATTTCTGCATCATGGAGCTGTGGGCTACAAGCAAGAGGGACTGAAAGGCGTTGCGAGCCAGCCCGGGATTTTTGCGATTGACAAGGCCTTCCTTCTCCTCTTGATGGATCAGTAACTGGGCGTCAGGCAGAGAAATTCTCATCCTCTTTGGCCTCCTTGATCTTTTAAAATGCCTTCTGACCCCAACCAGCATTTTGTCCATCAAAGAGGTCTTCAGAAAATGGAGTATCCACAGTGGTGGGTACACGATAGTTAAATTTGGGCTGTTCACGTTGGACGGATGCTGGTGATGATGATGACGACTTTGTGGCCGTGACTGAAGGCGAGGAGGTATGACTGCAGGATGAGGTTGACTTTAACCACTGAAGAACAGATTGGCGACGCTGTTCGTTACTGAGATTCACAGGGCCCTGGACCAGCGATGACAGGCCTGATGGTCCTGCAACTGACGATTCCGCTGGCATGCGTGTTGTCGCCAGCAATGATGGAGCACTTCTCTCGTACCTCTACACTCCCATTTCCTACTCCCCCCTCTCTTTGCTCGGCTTACCACCTTAATTTCGATCATTTCAGAATCTAAAAGTTAGAAGGTATGGAAGAGTTTTGGAAAGTCTCTTATTAAAAGACGGCAAATCCACAGCTATTCTCAATCCCTCAAATCAAAACAAATTGTATATTCAAAATTTAACTGCAAAGTAGATCTATCACAATGCTGGCTGCCGCCAAAGTGAAAAAAACGTATCTGAATGTTTTCGGATAATAAAAGGTGATTGTTTGGCACCTATCAATTCAACTGTGGTGACTACAAAAATTGCTGGATTCAAATTTAACTGCAAATAAGGATCTATCAACAAGAGCTGGGCCTTGAGCAAAAGTAAAAAAACACGTATCTGAAATGTATTCGGATAATACAAGGTATTTTTTGGCACTATCAATTTCACCTGTGGTGACTATTAAAATTGTCTGTATGCAAATTTACGGGAAGCGCTCATACTTGAACAAAGCTGTAGTGCCGCCAAAGTAAAAAAAAACACGTTCTGCTTATGTATCGTATTAATACAAGATATTTTTGGCACCTTTCACTATTTACCTGTGGTTGACTATAAAATTTCCGGATTCAAATTTTAAGTGCAAGGTGGATATATCAACAGGTTGGATCATGGGCAAAATTGAAAATGAACACCTATCTGATAATGTTTACTGATAATAAAAGTGGGAGTTTTTGCACCTAACAAAGAGAATGCAGTTCTAGAAAAGATGTGTATCCTATGAGTTCAGGCTGCCAATATCACAGGAAATAATTCAACTAGAAATGTTAATATTAAGCTCTTTTTTGCAGTGCAATGTCTACACTAAGTCTTGGTGACACTTTTTCCAGTATTCTTTATAGAGAGCATGTCTATTGTATATAACTAGATATTTGTGGCACCTTTCAATTTCACTGTGTGACTATAAATTGCTGGATTCAAAATTTAAGTGCAAGGTGGATATTTCAACAAAGGTGGAATGGGCGAAAATTGAAATGCAACCTATTTTTCCCTGAAACAATAAAAATTGGTATACTGATAATAAGAAGTGAGTTTTGCACTAACAAAGAGAACTGCATTTAAAAGAAAATATGTGTATCCTTATAAGTTCAGGGCTGCCCATTATCCAGGAAATATTTTAATAGAAAACTGTTAATAATAAAGCTATTGCAGTGCAATGTCTACACTAAGTCTTGGTGAACTTTATCCAGTATTCTTTTTTGAGCTTGTATATTCGTATAATAAAAGTTATTTTTGGCACCTTTCAATTCACCTGTGGTGCTATAAAAATTGCTGGATTCAAATTTAAGTGCAAGGTGGATATATCAAAAAGGTGGAATGGGAAAAATTGAAAATAAAACACCATCTGAAATGTATACTGATAATAAAAGTGGATTTTTGCCCCTAACAAAGAGACCTGCAGTTACTAGAAAAGATGTTTTATCCTATAAGTTCAGGCTGCCCAATATCCAGGAAATATTTCAATAAAAAAACTGTTAATAATAAAGCTATTGCAGTGCAATGTCTACACTAAGTCTTGGTGAACTTTATCCAGTATTCTTTATAGAGCTTGTCTGTTTTCGCCCGCGGGGGCCCCCCTGCTCCCCCCGTGGCTTTACAGCAGTAGATGCTCCTTTAAAATTCTCTCCCTAACTATATAAAATCTTCCAATCTCTAATCTAACAAAATTGTAAGGATCACGCTAATAGTAGAGGTTTCTCTGTAAAGAAATAGAATAATTTCGCTGAGCTGTTTGGACACAAGCAGAGCGCAGTCCTTCTGCTCTGAGACGCTGAGAGACACTGAGGCTGAACAGTAAACGCTGTTCCATGTTAAAACGAGGTCATGTGATTTTTCCCGCCAATCGCAACCATACACATCCCAGTCATGACGTCGCACACACATCTCACCTGCTCTATTCTGTAAGCTGATTTTGCTGGCCGCCAAAATGACAGGAAGCGCCGAAAATGCGCGATCTTAATTTGATGATGCACAGATTTTAACCCAAATTATCGCATGATCTAAAAAATCTGATCACCATAAAAACTGTGCCGATTTCAACTTTGTCGATAATAATCGCTCAACACTAATTAGCAGCATCTTACATTTAATAAGTCCATATATTTATGACCCCCTCGCTCCCACGCCACAAGGGTATATGGAGGTCCCTAGTGGAGTAGAGAGCTGTTTACTCAGATTTGGCACATTTTGATGACACAATCCACACAAACCAATCATCCCTATCTGGGCTGGGACAATGGGTATGACAAGGTAAGCAACTACCCAGGTTACCACCTTATCCCAAGCAGGAAGGGGGTGCAGAGAGGTATGGAGTGGGCGGAATATTTCATTGGGAGGCACTTTATGTCTTATTTTCCTACGGCACCAGAATACCTTGTCCAAGTCCTGATCCCTACTGTGCACAAAATTAAAACCACTTGTCTCATATTGTGTAAGTCCCCATCATGCTGCCAAAACAGCTATGAACGATCATTGTGTGGACTCAACACAAATTCTGAAGGCGTCCTGTGGATCTGGGAAAAAAGACACAAGCAGCAGATTACTTAAAGGGGTTGTGTCACCATGCTGTTTCACAGACGCACAGGCAGTTTCAGATTCATGCTTTTTCACTCTTCCTGGTTAGGTGGTTCTATAACAGTGATTAGCAAATCAGCTCTGTATTCATAACTCTTCTAATTGCAGTGACATGAGAGATGTAATCCTTAGTGCAGAAGGCCTTAGAGCTTAAAGTGAGCAATCAATTGTAATTAATCTTCTTTGTTTGTTAGAAAGAATATACTCTGTTCTCAAGCTGCAGTCCGTCTCTGCTGTTTAATCAGGAAAGGAGAGCGGGACGGTAACCAGAGAAACCTGTGTGCAAAAAATCTTATGTCCTGACCATGGTAACATCAAAAGATATATGTAATTGGAAAAAGTCTTGATTTAACGTTCCCTACATGTTGAAAGCTAATGTTTGTAGAGAAATAACCCCTTTAAGTCTTATAAGTTGTGAGGTGGGCCTCCAACAATACTTGTTTTTCAACACATCCCACAAGTGCTCGATTGGATTGAGATCTGGGGAATCTGGAGTCCAGGAAAGCACTTTAAACTCATGTTCATCAAACCATTTCTAAAAAATTTTGCCATGTGACAAGATTAGAGATGGGCGAATTTCTCAAAAATTCGATTCGGTCACTTCGACGAATTTTCCGACAAAATTAGTTTCGTTCCGAATTACTTCGGCACGAATCGCGTTAAAAAGCAGCTATTTCCAGGCTGCACAGAGCCTGCAGGGTGCTGTAGAACGTTGTGCCATGCTTAAATATGCAGAGGGAGCTTGGTTTGGTCTTCATACAATATTGTGTTTTAGTATGACACACAGATGACTGCCGCCGCTCTTAGAATCACTTCACTATAAAATTCCCTGGGCACTTATGAGGGCAAAACTGACCAAAAAATCAGCAGGAATGTAGCCTGATAAAGTCATGCCAGCAAAAGCTGAAAAAAAAGCTGAGAGCTCAGGTGGCAACATTAGTGACAGAGTGTGGAGGTGACGGCGGCAGCCACAGCAGCATGAGGTCAGGCAGTGGCACAATGACATTCTGGAGGTGGCAAAACACGAGGAAGCCACAGAGTGGCACAATGACTGATAGCGGAGGTCACGGCGGCAGCAGTATGAGGTCAGGCAGTGGCACAATGACATTCTGGAGGTGGCAAAACCGGAGGAAGCCACAGAATGGCACAATCACACAGGTTTTGGGGGTCACACAAAGGGAGCATGAATCAGGGATGGCACAAAGACATTCTGAGGCGGGAAAAACAGTATTAGGCCCCCGAGTGGCACAAATACACATGTGGAGGTCACGAAACCGCATGAATCATCAGTGGGGCAATGACACAGTGGAGACATGCAGCAGCCACAGCCAGCATGAGGTCGACAGTGCACAAAGACACGTGTGGATGTCACGGCAAAAAGCAACAGCAGCCACATAGGTATGGTGGGAAATGACAGAGTGTTGGGGGTGGCAATACCAGTCCCCGGGGAAAATGGTTGGGGAGGCGATGGAAAAACTTTTCAGCAATGTGTGGCAAACAGGCGGGGGGCGGCTTTAAATATGCTGGGGGCAGGGAATCTAACCCAGACTGACCCCCTAAGGGATTGGGGGTTGGGGAAAACCGGGGCCCATCCACGCCCAATTCCTCCCTTTACAAAGGGGGCAGTTTGTTCCACATTTCCCTGGACCCCAAACGGGTTTTTCCCTTTGGGGGAACGATGGGCCCCCCCCAGCACCCGAACACCCGCTCTGATGCCACAAAATGGCCGGGCAGGACAGTTCTCCACTGCAAACTCGGGAAGTTTTCGGCCCCAAAACCCTTTTGGGGTGCCCATTTGTCCAGGATCTTCTAACGAGGTGGCAGGTACTGTCCAAGTAGGCCACAACCTGTTGGTTCAAGGGGCTGCTCCAAGGGCCTGCGCTCTGGGACTGCCCTCCCACTAGGCGGGGGAAGGAAGATGCTCATTTATGGGCTCCGACTAGGTTTTCTACTGATGACTGGTACGGGTCCCACCCCCCCACCTTCCCCCACATCGCGGCAGTATAAAGTGAGCCCTGAGGAAACCCCCCCCCCCCCCGACCTGCAAAAGGGGGGTACGATGCCGCAAAAAGGGGCCCGCCAACGATTCGGAGGAAAAACCGTTAATAAATTTTAGTTTGTCCCTTTCCCTCTCAATGCTGGGGAAAAAGGGCCCCCCTTTTTGGAACCCGGGAGGGGAGGGGCCAATAGGGGGGAGAGCCAGAAGTCTCCCCCCTGGGGCCAAGCTGACTATTCGGGGTCACTACCCGGCAAAAAACATGCTGCGGGGCCCTCTCCAGGGGGACTCCGAGGGGCTTCCCCCCTTTCCTTTTCCCTTAAAAACGCCACCTGCCTTTGGGGGCCCTCTGCCTCGTCTTCCCCACTCCTTTCCCCCTCCTCCAGCTGGGCCCCCGCTCCCCTCCCCTTGTCACCTGGGAAGAAAAATTTCCCTCTTTCACAAAAAGGGTTCCCAAAATCCAATGTCCTCCTCCCCCTCCTCCATTTCGGGCCCCACCGACTATGTGGCCACAAGAAAAATCGCCACTATGTTAAACGATTTCTTTTGGGTATCGAATCCCATCGATATCATATCCCGGGCCCCTACGATAAGGTTTTTTGATAGTGAGCAACATTAAAGCCGATGAAAAATTAAAGTCTATGGGAAGCAACAACACCTTCATTATTACAACCCCCAAAAAAAGGCTGGGAAGCGGAAAATTTTCACCAAAACAGTCAAATGGAAAAACTGCAATCTTTTGGCAACACACTTATAAAAACACAGAAAAAAAGTCACAAAACCATTTACACCCTGTCTTGTACCACAGCCCTGACCCTTAAAAAACCGGGAAACACCCCCAAATTAAAAAGTGCCCAAAAAAGGAGTATGATTTGAAACCTTCCCCCCTGTTACTTGAACTGGACATTGAATATCCCTGTCCGGGAAAGAAAACGGCCCCAAACCTGGGTTTTAAACCCCCCCATTTAAAAAGTGCCGGGGAAAAAAAAGTCTTTTAACCACCATTTTAGTTCAACCCCGGGCATTGACTATACCGTCCTGGGTCAAATTATGAGCCCCAAAACCCGTTTACCCCCAATTTAAAAATTTCCGGGGAAAAAGGGGTCTTTTAACCACCATTTTAGTTTCACTGGGGCATTGGGCTTTTCCCGTCCTGGGCCCCAGCCCTGAGCCCCAAAAATGCATGACCCCACATTTAAAAAAGTGCCCGGGAAAAAGGGAAACTTTCAACCACCCTTTTTGTTTTACTGGCATTACTTTTACCCGGCCTGGGGCCCCAGCGGAAACCCCGGGGCCCAAATTACAGGGGGGGTGCGGGGAAAAACCCCCGGGTGGCGTCGTCATCTATTAACACCAAAGGGTTTAAAAACCCTGATGACCAGCAACGAAAACTGTCGTGTGAAGCAGAGTGCGGGAAACGGGAAATGTAGAAACCTCCAGCCGTCCTCAGTACACCCGTCAAGACCTGGGGGGCGTTGCCCTTTCCCTATGAGGGGTCGGAAACCCAAATTTATTCAAATTGGAAAAACTGGGGGTTAACGCTTTGTTACACCCCTGGCCCTTTTTTTTGGCATTATTTTTTTTCATTTTCTCAAAGTGCTGGGGGAAATGGCCCTGGACTTTGTTCTCTGTCCGTGCACCATACCCATTCCCCCTGAAAAACCCACATCTGGTCAAAATTTTTCCCGTACCTCCCTTGTAAAAAATTCAAGGAATTTTTTTTAAAAGCTATTTTTTACATCAAGTTTTTTAAATACTTTAATTCTAGAAAACACATTTTTTAAAATAGGGGGAAAACCCACCATGTCGTTTTTCTTTTTTTCTTTTATTAAAAAGGGGTTTTCTAAAAACAAGGGGGTTTTTAGCCCATGTTAAAAATTTTTGCAAAAACAAGTCATTTTGCAATAAGTGGTTTCCCTTAACATGTCCTACCATTCCTTTTTTTCTGAAAGCACCATCAAACCCCTTTAGCCCCTTTGCAGTTTTTGGGAAAAACAAAAATTTTGTTTAAAAACAACATTTTTTGAATAGGACCTGTTTATAGCTCATTCACAGCAAAATGCCGCCCCAAAAAATTCCCAAAACATGACCCCCGACCAATTTTGGCAAGTGTGAAGAACAAATGTCTGTTAAAAACAACATTTTTTTGAATAGGACCTTAGTTTAGAAACTGTCACAGCAAAATGCCCCCCAAAAAATTTAAAACATGACCCCTTGGGAACACTTTTGGGCAATTGTTGGGAAGGGAAAAAATTCTTTTTAGAAACAACCCTTTTTTTATAATAGGAAACCCGTATATTGCTGCATTTCAAAAAGCATGACCCCCAAAAAAATTTTAAAAATGCCCTTTTCAGCCACTTTTAAAAATTTTTGAAGGGGGAATTCCCCTTAAACCACATTTTTGTTCCAAAAAGGGCCATAAAATTTACTGTATCTCACAGGGAACCGGGGCCCCAAAAAAAAATTTTAAATATACTTTTCAGCCCCTATTTTAAAAAATTGGTTTGAGGGAGAAAAGCCCTTAGAATCACTTTTTTGTTCCCAAAGGGCCATGATTATTGCTGTATCTCACACAACAACCCCAAAACCCTTGACAATGGAAAACTTTCTAAGAAAAGTATGGAAAAGGAAAAAAACTGATCTCTGTGTGTTGGATTGTGCCCCCCGCAAAAACAATGCGGTTTTGGGGAGGTTTGGGAAACAAAGATTGCCAGAGGTCACCCATTAGGCTTCTCCACCTTTCCTGCTTTTTCTGCCCCTACGCCTACTTGGGACCTACTGCGTCACGTCCCCTGGAAAGGGTTTTTCCACCTGACATTTTTGGGGGAAAGGAAGCAGACCAACAATGTCTCCAGTTGATTTAAACACAAAAGGGCTCCATTTCCTTTCATTTTTTACTCTTTTATTTTTGGGGGGGTGGAAGGGAAAAGGGGCTGATTTTTGTTTTGTACCGGGGATCCAGGAGGGTGGCCACCCAGTAAATGTTTTTTTTCAATTTTGATGGCCTTTTAAAGGGGGGGGTCATGTTTGGGGGAAATGGGGCCCTCCCAAACACTCATTGAGGAAAGGAGCCTTGATTTCCCAAGCCCCCTGGTCGAAGGGGGACTAGCAAACTGATTTCCTATTTCCTCCTTCCCCCTCAAATTCGCGCCCAAACCCCTTTTTCCCAAAGGGAGGGACCGCCCGGGAAATCGGTGTCAGGAATACCCCCCTCCACCCCCCTCCCCCAGCCTTTTCCGGCCCGCTTCAAAAACCCGGCCCCCGACTTGCCTGAAAATATGCACCCCCAAAACTGATGCCCCCACCTTGCACTTGCTCTGGAAACCCGAAAAAAAGCCTAATGAAAAACTGAAAGAAATTTGGGAAAATGCCCGGGCCCTTTTTGGATTTTATGGAGAGAAAGGGTCCGTGTCCCCATCCCTTTTCGTCTCCTCCTACTCGCTGGTGGGGCCCGTTTTTTTCAGAGTGTTTCCCCGATCGTTTCCGAACTTTAAAATCACCCAATTTCCATGCTGAAAAGGGGATTGTCCGGGGACTGACCATTTTGGTGGGTTCTTTAAAACTGGGAAGGATGGTGCAGAGTCTTTCACCTGCCTCCACTCTTTGGTGGTTCAACACCCCAGGCCCCTACCGCTGCTTGTCAGGCCATGTGTCCCCCTTCGTACTGCTTTAAAGGCATTCCTGTGCCCCCAAATTTCTGGGGCATGGGAAAGGGGGGAATTCCAGCGTGTTGCCACGTTTAAAAAGGGACGGGGTTTACGGGGGGACAGCTTTACCCCTCAAGCAGCCGGGGGGACGAAGCAGGGTTTTCGAACGGCGGAAGTGCGAAATCAGAAACCTCGAGCCTTTTTCAGCAGGCCCGTCCAACCCGGGGGGACGCTTTAGAAATTTCTGGGCGACAGGGTTTAAAACATGTGCCAGGCAAAGGGTTTTTGTCCAGGGCCCACCCATCTTTTGGGGCGGCCAGAGATTTCGCCCCTTATGCCCACAACCCCCTTCCTGGCACAAGGTTTTTTGTCACCCAGCCAGCGCTTTGGTTTTCGTTGCTTTTGAAGGGCCCTCCAAATCCTGACCTGTGTGTGGCCCGGGCTAAAAGGCAGATTAATTTCAACACGGGCCCGGTGTCTCTGGGCACGTGATTTCCCCCAGAGGACCTTGGGGGGAAAAAGGCCCCGCACCATCCTGCGGGGGTTTGAAGAGCGTGCGCCGGCCCCGAGAGGCCACCGTCACCCCCCAAAACATCCACCCAGCTCACCCGTAGCGGGCACAGGGATAAGCGGCCTTGGCCCTGCTTACTAGTCCATTTTCGGTGGGGAAAATGGACTTTTTGGACCAAAAGATGAGACAACGCGCTTTAATTTTTGATGACACTTGGCTGGCCAAGGGGGAAAGGGCCGGGGTTTTCTGCCCAAAAAAATGCCGCTTGGGTTTGGGATTGGGGGCAGGGGCCAAAGACGTTTTGGGGGAACCCATCTGTGTCCACCAGACGGGGAAAAGGGAAAATTTCCAAAAGGGCCAAAAAAACCCGGCAATGCCACATTTAGGGTTTTGGGTTTTGGGGGTGGTTTTTTGGGGAAAATGTTTTTTTCGCTCCCAAACCTGGGAAGAAAGAAGGCTGCTTTTGGGCTGACCGCCCGTTTCCGGTTTTCAGGGCGTCAAAATGGGGGAAGGAAAGGGGAAATGGGGCTCTGGGGTTTCTGTGGAAATGGGCGACGGTGGGGCTAAGCGGGGCTTATCCTTGATCATGACTCTGGGGGAGACATGGGCAGTGGGAACGCCCTTGGGGGTGGCGGGGGGGAGAGGAGGCGGGGGACAAAGGGGGTGACATTGGGGTTTGGGGGGCCCGGGTTTGGGCTTTTTTTTTTGGGCCAAAACGTTCCCTTTAATTTTAACTCCTTTCTTCGCTGCATGTGACTAGACATGTTGGGGGGTGGTTAAACCCTTAAGGGTTTTTGCCCCCACTTATTCGTTACGGCAAAGGCGGCATATGAAATCGCTGGGGGAAACAGGGGGCTTGCTCAAAGAAGGCCCCCGGGTTTAGAGGTCCTGGACCTTTTTGAAGGGGGAAAGGGGAGGAGCGGGGTTTGCGCTGACCGGGGCCGGGCGGGAAACAAAAAAAAAAAATCAGCGGATTCTGGGGACCGCCCTCTCCCTTTTTTTTGGGGGAACCCCCATTGCACTTTCCCCCCTCGTCTTCCTCCTTCCCTTTTTTCCCCTGGGTAAGCGGTCGGGAAGGAAATTCTGCGGGGAAAAAACCACATGGATTTCCCCGGAAAAATCGTCAATTTTCATCATCATAACACAAGGGGACGGGTTTTTCCTGATTTTTGGGATCCAAAGGAAACTGCGGGGACAAGCAAGGGGGAATTTTCTGGGGGTTTGGGCCCGGGGCCGGGCCCCCTTTTTTTTTGGCCCATTGACCGGGTCCTTACCTCCTCTGATGGCACAGTACCTGGGCGTCAAAAGATACTAAATCATCCCCTTGATCTTTTAAAAAGCCCTTTTGACCCCAAACCCCATTTTGTCATCAAAGAGGGGCTTCAGCAAGGGTTTTCCACGTGGTGGATACAGGTTGACATTTTGGGCGGATTTCGGATTGGGTGCTGATGACGACATTTTTGGCCGTGACCGGGGAGGACGGGAGGTAAAAACTTTCAGATGCAGGTTTCATTAACCAAATGAAGTACAGATTTGGGACGATGTTTTATTACTTTTAAAAAACGGGCCCTGGGCCCAGGGGAGGGCAGGCCTGCGGTCCTGCCCAAATGACGATCCGCTGGCCCCCTTCCTTTTTCTTTCCTCTTACCTCCAATTTTGCTACCCCCCTCTTTGCCCCGCCCTTACCCTGCCCTTTTTGTCCATGTTCAGAAAAATTTTAAAAAAATTTAGAAGTTATGGAATAGGTTTTGGGAAAAACCTTTATTTTAAAAAACGTCAAATCCCCAGTATTCTTTAAAAACCCCTTAAACAAAAAAAAAAATTGCTGGGTTCAAAATTTAAATGCCCTTTTATATCAAAAAATTGGACTGGGCCCAAAAAACCAAAAACACGTTTTTTTTATTTTGTTGGGATAATAAAAAGGTTTTTTTTTGCCCTTTCAATTTACTTGGTTGGAATATAGAATTGCTGTTTTAAAATTTTTGTAGATGCTGCCCCAAAGAAAAGTTTCTGGGGGCGCAAAAGTCAAAAACACGTAACTGTTATGTTTTGAAAAAATAAACGGTAATTTTTTTCCCCCTTTCAATTCAACCCGTGGTGAATATAAAATTTCTGTTTTAAGATTTTCGTAGATGCTGCGTCAATGAACAGTGCTGGTGCGCAAAAGTAAAAAAACACGTAAATGTTATGTTTGATATAATAACGGTTTTTTTTTGCACTTTCAATTCACCTGTGGTGAATTATAGAATTGATGTTTTAAGATTTACGTAGATGCTGCGTCATGAACAGTGCTGGGTGCGCAAAAGTCAAAAAACAGTAACTGTTATTTTTTGATATAATAACGGTATTTTTTGCCCTTTCAATTCACCTGTGGTGAAATAGAATTGCTGTTTTAAGATTTACGTGATGCTGCGTCAATGATACAGTGCTGGGTGCGCAAAAGTCAAAAAACACGTAACTGTTATTTTTTGATATAATAAACGGTATTTTTTGCACCTTTCAATTCACCTGTGGTGAATATAGAATTGCTGTTTTAAGATTTACGTAGATGCTGCGTCAATGAACAGTGCTGGGTGCGCAAAAGTCAAAAAACACGTAACTGTTAGTTACGTGTTTTTTGCACCTTTCAATTCACCTGTGGTGAATATAGAATTGCTGTTTTAAGATTTACGTAGATGGAACAGTGCTGGTGCGCAAAAGTCAAAAACACGTAACTGTTATGTTTTGATATAATAAACGGTATTTTTTGCACCTTTCAATTCACCTGTGGTGAATATAGAATTGCTGTTTTAAGATTTACGTAGATGCTGCGTCAATGAACAGTGCTGGGTGCGCAAAAGTCAAAAAACACGTAACTGTTATGTTTTGATATAATAAACGGTATTTTTTGCACCTTTCAATTCACCTGTGGTGAATATAGAATTGCTGTTTTAAGATTTACGTAGATGCTGCGTCAATGAACAGTGCGGGTGCGCAAAAGTAAAAAAACACGTAACTTATGTTTTGATATAATAAACGGTATTTTTTGCACCTTTCAATTCACATGTGGTGAATATAGAATTGCTGTTTTAAGATTTACGTAGATGCTGCGTCAATGAACAGTGCTGGGTGCGCAAAAGTCAAAAAACACGTAACTGTGATGTTTTCGTACGATACACGGTATTTTTGGCAACAAACAACCTGTGCTGACTACAAGATTGCTGGATTGTAATTTAAGTGCAAGGTGGATATATCAACAGTCACAGGTGTAATGGGTAAAATTGAACACCTATCTGAAATGTATACTGATAATAAAAGTGGAGTTTTGCAGCTAACAAAGAGACCTGCAGTTACTAGAAATGTGTTTATCCAATATAAGTTCAGGCTGCCCAATATCCAGGAAATATTTCAATACCCAAAGGGTTTAATAAAAAAAGATTTTCCCCATCCATGTCTAAACAAAAGGGTCTTTTGAACTTTATCCGGGGTTTTTTTTGATAGAGCTTGTCTGTTTTTCGCCCGGGGGGCCCCCCCCCCCCTCCCCACTCCCGTGAATTTACGGCGGTAGATCTGCTTTAAAATTCTCAAAGTTTAAAACAAAAAAAATTTAAAATTTTAAATTAACTAAATTGGAAGGTTTCCAAAAGAAAAAGTAGAGGTTTCTTTGTGCGGGAAATAGAATAATTTCGCTAGCTTTTTTGGCCACAGGCAGAGCGCGGGGTTCCTACCCCTATGGGGACGCTGAGGACACTGAGGCTGAAACAGGAAACGTGTTCTATGAAAAACGGGGGTCATGTGATTTTTCCGCCAATCCCCAACCCAAAAAAACCCATCCCAGTAATGACGTCGCCCCACACATCTCACCCTGCTCTATTCTGAATCTCTTTTTCGGGGCCGCCAAAATTACAGGAAAGCGGGGGAAAAAGGCGGATCTTAATAGTTGATGCAAAAAATTTTAACCCCTTAATTATGGGCCGTTTGGGAAAAATTTCGACCCCCAAAATTAAAAACCTTCCCCGATTTAAACTTTGTCGTTAAAAAAAATCGAAAAAACACTAGTCCCCAAACCTTTCCCAGTCCCCTGCCCAGACAAAATTTTTTTCAGCATCTGTTTCCAGGACATGAAGCAGTGGAATGATGTTATTAAAACCGAAGTCCTGGCGATGACAAAAAAAGTCGCCTCCTCGTTTGGGCCTAACAAACGGCGGTTAAAGCATGAGCTGCCACTGGCTGACATCAAGTTACACGGGGGAGAAATTTTTGCCGGGATCATCAAAAATCTTTTAAGGCCCTTTCTCTGTTATACAGTGGTCCAAATGTGCAGGCGGGAAATTTCCCAGCGGGTGGAAACATGCTTTCGGGTGTGTTGGGGGAGGCCGTTCTGCCGCTGCAACTCGAGGAGGTGTTCCTGGTTTGTACAAAGGATTAAAGTGCATGCACAGTTTCCGGGCCTTTTAGAATTTTCTAAAGTCGGGGAAGACTTCGGAACTTTTCAAACCAGATTGAACCAAATCCCCATGGGGGGCGGACCATCCCCCTGGTGCAGGGGAACCATTTTCCTCCATTGTCCTCACCAGGGTTTCCGATTTGCAGTTGGCGCGGAGAAAAAGCCAAATCGATTTCTTGCTGCATGCGGGAGCATTTCCTCCCTGTGTGTTCGTTCGCGGGCAACCCGGTTTTAAACTGGGGGACCGCTGTGCCCTCCATGGGGTATGATTGAGCAGTACTTATGGGGTGAGAGGTGGGGGTGGTGGGGGAGGAGGAGGGGACTTGGGCGCAGGTGCAGCGTTTGCAAGTGGAGGAAAAAGCGGGTCTCCTGTCAAGTTTTTGGGTGTGGGGGTGGAACACTTTCACCCAAGGGGCCCGTAAAGGACATGATGGCCCGACCGTAGTTCAGCTCCAGAGCCCGCATCCCCGTGCCCCTTGGGAAAAAAAAAACGATAAGTAAAGGGACTCCCCACTTTGTTCTACATATTTTGAATGTGGTACTCCCTTTTTTGGGAAAAAGAAATTACGGCTTGGAACCTCCATCTCGGCTCGGCACACCCCCATTAGTTTTGAAGGTGCAGAGTCCCCCATTTGGAAAGGGAGGGTGCGTACTAAAAAATTGGCGGGAAAAGGGGCAGCTGCTGCCTTAGGATGGTTGGACGCATACGTTGTTCTTTGCAATCCCCTCGCTGAACGACTGGGGCGCCATGGTAGCGAGGGAGGAGATTGGAACGGGGAAAGAGCAGAAAAACACTCCCTTTGGAGGTGGTTGCGCCTTGATGGCTGAATGGATGCATGCACGGGGCGTGTGCTGCTGTTTTTGCTGCGGGGCGGGAGGACCACACATTGAGTCACGTTTCTCCAGGCCACCGTGGTGACGCGATGTTTGAAGCGGGGCCCGGGGTCCAAAACGTTAACTCCTGGCCAGTTTCCTTTTCTCCCCACGTTCTACTTTTACCATATTGGGGCCTCCTCGGTGTCTTAGAAAAGAACTGCCACACCGCCGGGTATGGATTTTACCCCCAAAAGTCCGCACTGAGTGATATCCCGTGCTCCTCGCTGACCCCCTGTGCTGCTACTTTTGGACCTGCGGCGGGTTTTTTACCCGTGGCGCTTGGCCCCCGACCTCACACGCATCTGCTGACTGGGCCCCCACGACCACTTGCTGGCTCCTGTTTCCCTGCGCGCAAGCTGACCCCTTTCTCCTGACGATGATAAAAGGCCCTTCCCCACCCGGCCCCCAAAGTGGGGGTTCGGCACTCATCATCTATTTGTGTTTCATGTCACTGCTGTCCTCATCACCGGTCTTTGTATCCCGAGGCTGACCTTAAAAATTGCCCTCCCATGCCACTCCCCACATTTTATTTTTGCCGCCTACGCAAGAGCAGGCGATTTTGGGCCCCCATTTCTTCCTCCCAAAGTAGCTGCTGACTGCCCCCCTCAAATTGTTATCCTCGTATATAGGGCGCTGACCCCAGCCCACATAGTAGTTTTGGCTGGGAACCGGATGAGACAGGGGGGGCGGGGGCAGGGAGGGCCGCTGACCGCTCCGGGCCCATGCCAACTAAGGGTTGTGTTGAGGTTTCCCCCCCGACTTTGGCTGGGGGGTTGTCAGATGTCATTGGGAGGAGAGGTGACCTAGTAAACAATCAAGACCCTTGGGGTTTGTGAAAAAACACGGCCGCTAGATGACGCGGCATTTGTGCCTCACCGAGTGCCCCCTGCTGCGAGTCCCTTAGTTTGGGCCTGGGCCTGTTCCGGGAAAGTTTGTGCCATGCCACTCGCAGGTGCAGAGCCCGCCCCCTCTTTTGAAATACTGTTTGTTCTAAAATGTACAGAATGTTTTATGATATATTTTGTTTATGTTTTTAAAACCGTTTTTGATCCAAAATGAACCCCGTAAAAAAACTTGGGTAACCCCTTTGGGTATAAATTGCCCTCCACAATGGGCAGGAAAAGTTTACTTGTTGTGTTTTAAAAACCTGTGTGTTTTATAAATGTAAAAGACAAAAGGCTTTAAATTTGCCTTGGGGCTGAATTTGGCTACAGGAAAAAAGTATATATTTGGCGTTGAAAAAGAGGTTTATTTTTGTCGCACACCCGCAAAACAAAAGCTTTTTTTAACCCTGGAGTAAATTGCGCCCAAAAAAATTTGGCGCATAAAAATAGTAGCTTTGTAGGTTTACAAAAAAAGGGTTTTCTAGCCACAAAAAAGAGATCGTTGTAATTAACCCTTTTCTTGTGAATAAGGCTAATGAAAAAATTTTTATATTTTGCGTTGAAAAAAACGGGTTTTTTTTTGTCGCACCCAGCAAAACAAAGCTTAATTTAACCCCTGGATTAAATTGGCCAAGAATTGAGCCGCAAAACTATAGATTTGTCGCTTGTTAAATTGCTGTTTTCTCGCCCCAAAAACAAAAAGATACAGTTGTAATTAACCTTTGCTTTTGGAAATTTGGCTAAGGAAAAAAATTTTTTATTTTGGCGTTGAAAAGAGGGTTTTTTTTGTAGACACCAGCAAAAACAAGCTTAATTAAACCCTGGGGGTAAATTGCGCCAAAGAAAATTTAGGCTAAACTAGCAGTTTTTAGCGGTTCAATTGGTTTTCTGCCACACAACAAGAGATTAAATTTAAATTTAACCTTTGTTTTTAATTAGGCTACGGGAAAAAAATTTTATATTTTGGGCGTTGAAAAAAAACGGTTTTTTGGGGGGCAGCACCAAGCAAACAACGCTTAATTAACCCCGGATGTAAATTGCGCCAAAGAATTGAGCCCCAAATAGTAGCTTTGTGCGTGTTTCAATTGCGTTTTTCTACGCCACCAAAAAGAGATTTCGTTTAATTAAACCCTTTTCTTGTGAATTGGTACAGGAAAAAGACGGTTTTTTGGGGTCGACACCAAAAAAAAAACGCTTAAATTAACCCCTGGATGGAAATTGCGCAATAGAATTTTAGCAGCCAAAAAAGAAGTGGTATTTTTATTTTTAAAAACTGTTTCTTTTTAAAAAATACAAAAGGAACTGGGTTAATCCACTTGGATATTGAAAGATATGCAGCTGCAGTGGGCCATGGATTTCAGATCCCAATTTCCCCAAAAAATTAGAAATAGAACATTAAGAAAACAGTTCTGAGAAAAACTGGACACCCCACGAAATGCTATTTAAAAATCAATTCTTCGTAAAAGCTATCAGCCGCGGCAGCACTTCCCCGATGGCACAGGAGGGAGTGTGAGCTCCCCGGGTCCGCGGATTTTTAGTGCGGTGACTCACAGAATCCCCCCGGTCTTGATTGGGTTCCTCTGCACATGTCATGGGCTATCCCTTCTTCTCCCAGAGTGTTTGCCCCCTGTGGCATGTGTGCAGCCATTTTATCAACAAAAGCCACTTCGTTCACCCGAAGTACCCCAAAGTTGCTTTTGTTCCGAAAGATGTTTTCCTGAAATTCTAAACGAATTCCACTTCGTTAGAATCGATTCGCCCATCTCTAGACAAGTTACATTATCCTGGTGAAAGGTGCCATTGTCATTAGATTAGGGAATACAACATGAAGGGGTCATACTGGGTCTGCAACAATATTAAGTTAGTTGGTGACACAAGTTTTCCCAGAAGAATATTGCTCTAAGCATAATACCAGCTTGCCGTCTCCCACTGTGCATCCTAGAACCTTTTCTTCCCTAGGTACCTGAATCCATGCACACAGACATTAATATGATGTTAAAGGGAGACTGCCATCAGAAAGGAGCATTTTTGTTAAAGGGGATGTATCGCTTCTTCAGTTCAGCTGTTCTCTTGAAGCTTGATGCTCTCACTTCCTGAAATCCAGGGGTGTTTCTTCCCCTCCCAGCTGGGTGTTTCTTAACATCATCCCCCCTTCACTGTTCATGCTGGCTCCAGTGTCCCTCCCCCCCTCCACATGTCACTGTCCTCTCGCTATGCAGTCTTATTTTGTAAGAGCTGTCTACATACCACAGGGCTGCATTCAGTCTAAACAGTCTTCTATAAACTCAGCAATGATCTCTCACAGCTGGAGGTTTGCTACAGTTGAATCCATCCAGGGCACAGATCTGTCTCCCTTCATGTTTACATAAGGCACCAACGCAAAATTCTGCTGTTTTCTGATTCTGGCAGTAGCTGAAGTGTCAATGAGGAGCAGTTAACTGTATAGAGTGAAACTTTTGTCGGCCCCTTACACGCAGGAGCATTAAGGCACCTTGGCAAAATTGTGCTTTTTTCTGATTAGAGACAGCTGCAGTGTCAATGAAGAGGCAGCTAGCTGTATAGAGTGAAATTGTTGTCGGCCACTAATTCTGAGTGAGAGGCAGGAATGCAAGCTCTGTGAATATGGCAGTCTGGGGGCTGAACAGAATGTAAATTATTAGAGCCCTCAGTTAATGAAATGCAAGGAGGGATCCGACCATTCGACCAGCACTGGAGACGTTTGTTTACAGAAAATGAAGATAAAGAATACTGTGAAAACAAGACAGCGTTGCTAATGACATCCAATTGCAAAGTTGTTTGTTTTCACTATTCCCTTATTCTGAAGACCATTTAATGAAATGATTGAAACCCCTTTAAAACCACTGTTCCTGGAAAACTACTTTTTAAAATTTTGGACATTTTTTTTAAAATTATTGTCCTTAACTAGCAGTGAAAGAAAATGTTTTGCGGGGCAGACTAATCTCACTAATCTTTACTTCAGCTGCTACTTATCTCTACATAGTCTCATTACAAATAGTAGGTAATAACAAGATTATGCTAGACCAAGTGCAATACATGAGAGGAAAATAGGGTAATCTTTTTCTGCACTGAGGAGGATGTGTGGGCTTTCTCTACACCTACTGTATCAGGTAATTGCTGATAGTATGTACACTTCTCAAACCAGAACCAAGGAGAAAGTAGGACCATCAAGCAATTGTCTCACTGCTGTGCTATCACAGCTCACAGAAGGGAATGTCAGAGAGTGTAATGTACATTGTAGAACTTATATAAAAAACAGCCACCCATTTAAAAAATAAATAAAAATAATCTATGTAATGGTCGCATATTTCTTATCAATATGTGAAAAGAAAAATTTTGGTGGTAATGTCCCTTTAAAGAAAATGTTATTCATCAGTTCAAGGTTCAATTCTGATGCTCATTTGCCCATTGTAGACACTTTCAATGCAAGACAGGAATTACTATGGAACTCTTTGCAGCCCCATACATCTGAAAAGCACTTACAATGTTTTCTCTGACACACTGACTTTAACATTTCACACTTTTGCGTGACAGTGGCTTTTCTGTAAATTAGGACCAGATTATCTCGCTACATCCATGATTTTTAGGGCTCGTCCCCATGGCACAGGTTATTTGTCAGTTTTTCAGACCATCTGAAAACCAACATGCAACGCTCCCCCATAGACTTCAATAGAAAATCCGGGCAGCAGTCCCCACTGCACGGATTTTCTTCCAGACGGTTTTTTACACCGCCAGCATAACGTAAAACTTAGAACATGTTCGTTCTTCCGTTGGGTTTTTGCTTTTTATATGGGCTTTATTGCCGGCTATGTGCTGCTGTATTTTGTGTTTGAGGGTTTACTTTCTACAGTCACAACAGTTTGCATCAGGGTTTACACATAGCAAACACATTGCAAACGGATGCGCAAACAAACTTCGTTTTTTTTTTTTATTTGCTAAATACAGGACACAGGGCAGTTTGTAGAGGCTGGCAGTGCCAGAGTGTGATGTAAATGCACTAGCGATGCTGCCATGGAGATTTTGAAAGATGTTTAGCAAAATGAGAAGTAATTTAGTGCCAGTAACAGGAAAGTCATAGAATGTTATGGTCAGTTTATATTTTGGAGACAAATCACCTGTGTCTGAACTGAATTATAAGTTCAGGGAACAGTGTCGGACTGGGATGTCTAGGGTACACTAGTGGAATTTTATTCTGGGACCCACCAGTGGAGCTGATACTCGGGGCCCACTCTACAGCTACTGTACATGCCTCCTATACTCTGCCTCTTGCTTTGTACCTCTTTCTCTCTGTCTTTTTGCCTCCCATAAAGTATATATATGCAGTTTAAAAGAAACATCTTGTCTGTAATTTTCTTGTGCCCATCAGGCTTTCCTCTGTTCCCCTGTGGGCCAGTCCTAACCTGCCAGGGAAGTTGTCATCTTCTACTAGTCGCAACCTGCTTCCAGTAAGGTGTTTGCTACATTGAGAATATAAGCCGGGGCCAATAGTTGCATGCTTTTCCTGGTAATAACCAAGCTTGGACTGGTTAACAGAGGAACTCCCTGAGGGGCCCCTGAGCATGCAAGACCTCGAGTTTCTTTCAAACTGCATATACACCTTTAGGAGAGACAGAAAGGCAGACAGAAAGAGGCAAAAGCAAGAGGCAGAGTATAAGAGGCATGTGCAGAAGTTGTAGAGTGTGCAGCCAGAATCAACTTCATTGCTGGCCCCAGAATCAGCTTCACAGGTGGGCCCCCAGAATAAAATTCCACTGGTAGGCCCTAGGCATCCCAGTCTGACACTGGTAATACCACAGTACAGAGAAAAAGACTCAAGAGTAAGTAAAACCATCTTTAATGTTGTGCACCTGTGTCTCTCCTCCTCAGCATTAATGTAATGTACACGATTAACCCTTTATGCACCAGGTTAATCCTTTGGGTACAGAATGTATTGTAAATTGATGGTACTGTGTAATAACGCATTGATAATGATGATGTGTTTGTAATGAAGGGTCTACACTTTGGTTTGTTTATCCTCCTTTATTTGGCAGTCTGAAGGATGGGTAGATGACTTATGTGTGAACGTTTTGGAGTATGTTGTAAAGCGATGACGCTGAATTTAAACAGTGTTGATAATAGTGATAATGTGTGTGCTGAAGTGTTATGCCTTTGTTTTCTTTATTCTCCATTATTGGTCAGTCTTATGGATGGTTGGATGACCTTTGGGTGAACTTCTAGCATATTCTCTCTATGTAATGCTGAGTTAAGAGCACTTTGAGATTATAATCTGCCAAATCATTGTGAGTGAACTATTTCTGTGAAGAGTTCCCACCAGCAGCAGAATGAGTTAATTGTCATGGTTACCAGAGCAAGAGATACAGAGCAAGAGAGGTAATAAATTAGCCCTATTGTAAAGTAATGTGGTTCTTCTATTATGTAGCTGTCTAAGTTCAGGTCTTGTCTCTAGTTCTTAAGAGATAAGCCTGAGGCAGGATGGAGGGTGTTAGTTTACCCTTGAATCCTGGGTACCTGTCAGACTACAGCTGTCAGACCCAAAGCCTTATTTCCTAGCCACAGATTCCTATGGAGGATGGATTTAAAGACATCTTTTGAGAGAAGCTGCAACCAGACATTTTGTGATCATCCTTCTTTGAGGGACAGTGCAATAGTCTGCCCCACACATGGCCTGCTGCACACATGATGTCCAGAATTGTGCCTATGGCCTGGCTCATCTAACCACATCCAGTTTCTCCTGGGGTAAGGACAAGAACTCCTTGTACTCTCATACTGGATCCAAAGAAAGTAGTGAATCACCAGATCTCCTGGTGCTCTATTCTGTAAGCTCCTTGTAGTCTATGCTGAGATTCCAAAGGGATTTGATAAGTGATTTTAAAGGGGTGATAGCCTGCTGCTGGTGTGAGCTCAAGTTGAGGAAGGATTGAAACATGTTGGAGTGGAGGAATTCTGTGTATCAACAACTTGCTGTGAAATAATAGGACAAGTCACTGGTTTACAACGTTAACCCTTCATCTCCTCTCCTGCTTCCTGCACCTAACATCATAGGCACCTCACCGAACACCAACACAATGGCAGTGAAGTACTACAACCACCATCTTGGAGGGAGTGTACTTCGGGAGTAAGAACATCTACACAAGTTGCAGGTCCCCCTATTTATTGTTTTGTCGCTGGACGAGCATGAGAGGTATGATTGGAGTCCAGCCACCATGACAAATGCAAAGTGCGATGATGCCAATCCTTCTCCTCTGATCACTCCCCTCAGCCATTACATTGACATATTAAACAGGAGAAGGAGGATGGGCACTGGCTAACAGCAAAGGCAACAGAGTTGGACAGAGAGGGACTAGGAATCTACCAGGTAACAAAGGAGGATGGCAGGCAGCTGACAGATACCCCTAATTACAATTTTTGGGTGTCTGCTTGTATAAATATGCATGTACTATGTCTATCAACAATTGATAGATATGATATACTGTACACATTTGTTTATACAAATGTACGTATGAGAACATCAGTGAATATTTATGTATTTACATGTGTGGATGAAATCAGGATATTGTTTAGTCATTGGAGGTTGATAAATATTCCTTGTTATCATTTCCAATACAATAAATAGAGATGGGTGAATTTCTCAAAAATTCGACTCGGCGGATTCGTAGAATTTTTCCCAAAAATTTGGTTCGTTTAGAAATTATTTGTGACAAATTGCATTATAAAACAGCTATTTCCTGGCTGCAGAGAGCCTGTATACTGTTGTAGAACATTGTGCCATGCAGAAATATGCATAGGGAGCGTGGTGTGGTATTAAAACAATGGTGTGATTTAGTATGACACGCAGATGACAGCCCCTACTCTTGGAATCGCTTCACACTTCACTTATCTGGGCAGTTATGGAGTCAAAACTAACCAGATAACAGAAGTGTGAACACAGCCTGACAGGGTAATTTCAGCGCCAGCTAGAAAGAACCAAGCTGAGGGCCAAGATCCCTCTATAGCGTCAAAGAGCACACTTTTTTTTACACCAACATCAGATGATTTCACAGATTATGACAGAACCCATTCTGTTAAACGCTGTTACATGTAGAGCTACAAAGAGTTACTTTTTTCACTTATTGTGGTGAACTATCTTTGAAATACAGTGTGTGTATTTCTCACATACACACATCTCCATTACAGGCAGGTTATTGTTTTGTGATATTGTTCTCTGCACGAAAGAGTTACTTTTTTCACTTATAAGATGAAACACCTTTGAAATGCATGGGTATATGTAGAATCTGTGGGCAGAAAGTGAAGCGTGGCCAGGGACCTAAAGTTTGCACCACAGCCCTGCGTCAAAATATGCAGCGTCACCATCCAGTGGCCTGGGAGAAACGTGGCTCCGATGTGGTGGTCCATCCTGCCGCAGCAACAGCAGCAGTACCCAGTAGCATGCATCCCATTTCAGGCACTCAAGGCTCCACCACCTCTGCCGAAGGGAACTGCCTATCTTTACCATCATCTACTGGTCCAGACGCTCCTGCTCCTCGCTACTCATGGCGCCAGCAGTCATTCACCGACGTGATTGCTAAGAGACAGCAGTATGCGTCCAGCCATCCTACAGCGCAGAAGCTAAACGTGCCCCTGTCCAAGTTGGTGGTACTACAGTCCATCCCTTTTCAAGTGGTGGACTCTGCACCATTCAGAGAACAGCTAGCTTGTGCTGAGTCGAGGTGGAGAGGTGGAGAGTCAGTGCAGTGGGGGCCATAGTTACCCTAAGGAGAACTCACTTGTCCACCCGAAATGTGGAGAGACTCACCTTTGTTAAGATGAATCAGTCGTGGATCAGCCAGGGTTTCCACACACCAATGCCTGATGCATCAGGTTAGATCAGCCATGCCGCCTCACCCAAACTTTGACAAATGAGCTTGGATTCTTCTGGCTCCCTGCTTCAGCTACTATTCTGATGCTGCCACCCACCTGATGCCACACATCTGCTGCCAGCTGCTCCTTTTCCCACCCACCATCTTAACCATCGACTGGTATTGCCAACCACCTCCCCACTCTTCACTTGGCCATTATGTAGATTTCTGATGCTGCTGCCACCTCACCACTCAGGTCTCCTCATGGTGCTGCTGCTGCTGTCACCTCCAGGCTATGTCACCATGTCACTCTCTAGCTTGATGCTGCTGCCGCCACCTCCTCATTATGTCACCTAGCTGCCGCCACCTCACATTTATGTCATTGTGCCACTTTCCGGCCTGATGCAGCTGCTGCTGTTACTGCCGCCACCTCAAAACTGTGTAACTGTGCCAATCTGTGGCCTACACATGCTGCTGCCACATCCACAATCTGTTATTGTGCCACTCTGTAAACTACTCATGCTGCTACCAACTGACCACACTCTCTCATTCGATCACCCTTTGGTTTCCTAATGCTGTTTCCACCATTCACCACCCTATGACATTGCCACTATGTTTGGTTTTCCCCTTGCTTTAATCTGTTAGAAGGAATAAAAAGGACTAACACAACGGATTGTGTCCATATGGCCAGTATGACATGGTCCTTTATTTGCATCAGGATTGTCTGATGATTAGGCAGCCAAAAGCAGGAGTAGATACAAAACACAGAAGACATGCAAATATTCCATTTACTTGTTATCTCTTTTTTTGGATCAACCCCTTTTTCTTTTTGACTTTAGCAATACTGATGGATTATTGACCGATTGAAAGCAGACACTGAAGGATCAAAGGAAGGGCAAAATGATCAGTAACGTCAATGCAAAATTACTGCCGACACCCTCTCCACTCTTTCGGGGGGTAGGGGTTTACATGTATCAGCATTTAACAGAATCACCACAATAAGTGAACAAATTAACTCTTTGTCACAGATAGCAATATGCCAACAGACTGAACTGGATGGATTTGAGATGTGTGTATGGGAGAAATACACACACTGGATCTGTCATAGAGTTCCCCACAATAAGTGAAAAAATTAATTCTTTGCCATAGATAGCAATATCCCTACAGACTAAACTGGATGGAGTTCAGATGTGCGTAGGGGAGACATACACACACTGGATTTGACAGAGTTTCCCACAATAAGTAAAAAAATGAACTCTTTGCCAGAGATAGCAACATCCCAAAATAAAAAAAAAACGCTGGTTTAGGACTAGGTGTGTATGTGACACACACCTGTGTATTTGAAAGGTATTTAACCCTAGTAACTCTAAAATTGGAAGTATTTTGCACAAAGTGCAATCTAGTGCAGCTACATAGAGATGCTTGTGCATACGAGACACAGTGACAAGTGGCAGAATTTAACATGGCTGCCCTATTTATAGGACTGTGACATCACAGAAGCTGGCTGGGTGCTGATTGGTTGCCTGTCTGCACATGTCATTGAGGGTATTCCTTTCTTCCTCCCTTAGTTCTTTGCCCAATGTCACGCGATGTGCTCGTGGCCATTTTAGATTCTATATCACGAATCGCCGGGAAATTCGGCTTAGTTCAGAATCAATTTTTTTCTGAAATTCTAAACGAATTCCACTTCATTATAATCGATTCACCCATCACTAACAATAAACTGTGCAAGTGCCCATCACAGACTGTGTTATACCCTCCTTAGAGTCATCAGAAAGAGGTATGGAACTCAGAAATGTTAAGAGCATATTGTATGTCTAACATACTGTATTCCTGGCTGGAAATCTGAACAGTAGCACTTATGTTTATTGGCTGCAGTTTCTGTGTGGATTGCACACAAGGCAGTGGGAAATTCCTGTCTTGCGCTCCATGTTGCCATTAGGTATCCAGGTGGGACTTTCATGGGGACCCTTTTGAATGTAGGGGATTGGTAAATGAGTGGTTTTGAGAACAGGTTGCAGTTACCCACCACATTTTATGTTGTGTACTGTATTAGGCAGTGACAAGAGCTTAAGCCTTTCTGTGAGAAGCAGCTATTATCGCAGGAAGATGGTAAGTCAAGTGTGGGGCTGGTCTCCTTAAGACTGACAGAGGGTAAGTTATAGTGGCTGTAGAAGGCTTAACCTTCACCTGTGAGACTCCAGGCTTGGCCGTGGATACAGAAGGTTTAAAGCTAGAGCTGACAATTTCCCTCTTGACCTTAAGTGTCATCAGAGCACCATGAAGAAACAGAGGAAGAGATGGAACCCTGGAAACTCAAGGGAAGGAGACAGGAGAGGTTTAGGGAGCAGATGTGTGGAACTGAGTGAAGCAGGTGCCACAGACAAAAAGATATGCTAAGAAAATAGTATAGAGAAGGAATCAAAGAAAGGAGTTGATAGATACTGGCAGCGGGGAAAGCAAAGGAATGGAAGATATGGATGGACAGATATGGAAGGATCACTTATGGACAGAGAAGGAGACTATAGTCAAACAGGTCTGCCACCAAAGACCATATCCACGTAAGGAGACAGACAAGAGACTGGTAAGTGGTTATTGTGGTTTCAACCATAACTTGCAAATAACTGCTTACTAGTTACATAGTACAGTTGAAAAAATACATATGTCCATCAAGTTCAAGCAAAGTTGTGGAAAGATGTGGATGAAGGGAGGAGGATAGGGAGCTTTTTTAAGCTTTGTTTCCCCTATTGATGAAGACTTTGAAACCCATAAGGCAAGAACCAATCTGAAGATTTAATTCCTGATCCCAAAGTTGCCATGAGACAGGGGTCCAGATATTTTATACGGCTACATAAGTATGAATATTTTATAGTTTTAGGTAGTTAACTAAGCCTTTTTTGAAACCTTCTACAGTTCTTGCTGTAACCAGCTCCTCGGGAAGGATATTCCACAGATTCACAGTTCAAATGGTGAAGAAGGCTTTTCTCCTCTGGAAATTAAATTCTTTTTACTCCAGATGAAGGAAATGTCTTCTTGTCTTTTGAGGGGGTTTTACATGAAATAGCATTTCCCCATACTTTAAGTTTAATTCTTTTAACCTTTTCTCATAACTAAGATGCTCCATTCCCCTTATTAGCTTGGTTGCACGTCTTTCTCTCTCTCCATTGTGTCCTTTCTATAAACTGGAGCCTAAAACTGAAAAGCATATTCCAGATGCGGCCACACCCCTGCTTTACAGTGGGTATGGAAAGCATTCAGACCCCTTTAAATGTTTCACTCTTGATTTATTGCAGCCATTTGGTAAGATCAAAAAAGTTCATTTTTTTGCTCATTAATGTACATTCTTTGCCCCATCTAGAAAGAAAAAAAAAAACAGAAATGTAGTTATTTTTGCAAATTTATTAAACAAGAAAAACTGAAATAACTCTTGGTCTTAAGTATTCAGACACTTTGCTCAGTATTGAGTAGAAGCACCCTTTTGAGCTAGTACAGGCATGAGTCTTCTTGGGAATGATGCAACAAGTTTTTCACACCTGGATTTGGGGATCATCTGCCATTCTTCATTGCAGATCCTTTCCAGTTCCCTCAGGTTGGATGGTGAATGTTGGTGGACAGCCATTTTCAGGTCTCTCCAGAGATGCTCAATTGGGTTTAGGTCAGGGCTTTGTTTGGGCCAGTCAACAATGGTCACAGAGTTGTTCTGAAGCCACTGCTTTGTTATTTTAGCTGTGTGCTTAGGGTCATTGTCTTGTTGGAAGATGAACCTCGCCCCAGTCTGAGTTCCAGAGCACTGTGGAAGAGGTTTTCATCCAGGAAATCTCTGTACTTAGCCGCATTCATCTTTCCTTCAATTGCAACCAGTCGTCCTGTCCCTGCAGCTGAAAAACACCCATATAGCATCATGCTGCCACCACCATGTTTCACTGTTGAGATTGTATTGGGCAGGTGATGAGCAGTGCCTGTTTTTCTCCACACATGCCGCTTACAATTAACACCAAAAAGTTCAATCTTCATCTCGTCAGAACAGAGAATCTTATTTCTCATAGTCTGGGAGTCCTTAATGTGTTATTTTGCAAACTGTATGCAGGCTTTCATATGTCTTATACTGAGGAGAGGTTTCTGTCGGCACACTCTGCCTTAAAGCCCCAACTGGTGGAGGGCTGAAGTGATATTTGACTTTGTGGAACTTTCTCCCATCTCCCTACTGCATCTCTGGAGCTCAGCCACAGTGATCTTGGGGTTCTTCTTTACCTCTCTTACCAAAGGCTCTTCTCCCACGATTGCTTACTTTGGTTGGACAGCCAGGTCGAGGAAGAGTTGCGGTCGCCCAAACTTCTTCCATTTAAGGATTATGGAGGCTACTGTGCTCTTTGTAACCTTGGCCAGATCTGTGCCTTGCTACAATTCTGTCTCTGAGCTCCTTCGGCAGCTCCTTAGACTTCATGATTCTCATGCACTATTAGCTGTGAGATCTTTTATAGACAGGTATGTGCCTTTCCTAATCAAATCCAATCAGTTTAATTAAACACAGCTGGACTCCAATGAAGGAGTAGAACCATCTCAGGGAGTATCAGAAGGAAATGAACAAGTTGTGAGTTAAATATGAGTGTCACAGCAATGGGTCTGAATACTTATGACTATGTGATATTTCAGTTTCACTTGTTTAATAAATTTGAAAAAATATCTACATTTCTGTTTTTTTCTTTCACGATGGGGTGCAGAGTGTACATTGATGAGCAAAAAAAATGAACTTGTTTGATCTTACCAAATAGCTGCAATGAAACAAAGAGTGAAAAATTTAAAGGGGTCTGAATACTTTCCGGACTCACATTATATAGCGGTAATATTACATCCATCTCCCGCGACTCCATGTCTCTTTTAATGCACATCAATAACCTGCAACAGCCGACTGACATTACATGCTGTTCTGTAGTCTATCATCTACAAGAATGCCAAGATCCCTCTCAACAAGTGATTCTCCAAGTTTTTCCCCCACCCTAGGACATATGATGCCTGCAGATTATTAGTATCCAGATGCAGAACTTTCCATTAATCCACAATAAACCTCATTTGCCAAGTGGATGCCCAAACACTCAGTGTGTCCAGGTCTGATTGCAATTTAATCATGCAAAAAAGCCGTATTCTAATTGTTGCACACGTTGTAGTCTCAGCCGTTAGGAGACCTTGCTTTAGACTCCCCAACATTAGCTATAAACACACATTAGGCTATATAGACAAAACATATCTTTACTTCATCATTAAAGACTGGTGTATAAAAAACATAATTCAGTGACGAACACCTTAGGCAATGTAAACACATATGAGCGCGGCAGCACTTAACTAATATTTTCTCCTTTAGAAGACTCATGATAGTCCAATAGTAGACTTTTGGAAGCCGATCATCATGGAGTGCAGCTCCGTGCCGCCATGCAGTGACGCGACGTTTCGGAAGGACCTCCTTCCTTTCTCAAGCATGCGCTGTGAGAGCACGCCATCCTCTTTATACCTTTCAAGCAATCGCACAGGTGTGTATGCTTCTCTACATATATTAAAAACATTACTAACAAATGCATCATAAAAACCAATTAGTAACAGGTACTTAGGGAACAGAAGGGACAGGGCGAACGCCTACAGTATATACAGTTATCATTTTTAAAGATAGCTACGTAAACTAAAGGATTCATTTAACCCTTTGGGCGCGATTGTATTCATTGTTGCGATCCAATAGGCTTCTCTTTGTAATAGCCTCATTCTATTCTGATTAGAATCTGTAGTATATATTTGTTCAAGTACACACCAACGTAAATCGCAAATGTTATGCTGATACTCGTTAAAGTGCTTAGCGACTGTTGTTTAACCAAATTTTTCTGATGTATCCTGAACATCTTTTTTATTTTTGAAATTTCTAATGGCACTCTTGTGTTCTCCTATCCTGGCATTTACTGGGCGGCTGGTCTGACCTATGTAGCATTTGCTGCATGGACATTTTAACATATATATTACATCGTTGCTAGTGCAACTAAAATATCCTTTAATTGGTTTGTCATGTCCTTGATGTGGATGTTTTATTGTGGAACCTTTAATGATGGCGGAACAGTTGTTACACGATAAGCAAGGATGTGTTCCATTGCGTCTGGTACATAGGAATTGTTGTTTAGAGACTTGCATTGGGCGTATATCAGAGTGTATAAGACTATTAGCCACAGTTTTACCCCGTTTATAGATAAACCATGGTTTGTCCCTGAACAGATGCCCAAAATTGGGATCTGACTGTAAAAGGTGCCAATTATGATTAATGGCATTTTTCATGATGTTAGAGTGTTTGTCGTACTTTGAAATAAGAGCTCGTCGCATCTGCTCAGACATAAATATGTACGACCAAAAGATGCAAGAACTAGTTAAGAAATTTGTGAAACGTGGGTATAATGAAAAAAAACTGGTGCAGATAGGTTTGGAAATAAGAGCGAAGGATAGAGAGGAGTTTTTCTAAAGGAAAATGGTTAAAAAACAGAACCCAAGATTTAATTTTATTTCAAGGTACGACAAACACTCTAACATCATAAAAAATGCCATTAATCATAATTGGCACCTTTTACAGTCAGATCCCAATTTTGGGCATCTGTTCAGGGACAAACGTTTACATAGTTTACATAGCTATCTTTAAATCTGATAACTGTATAAACCGTAGGTGTTCCCCTCTGTCCCTTCTGTTCCCTAAGTACCTGTTACTAATTGTTTTTTATGATGCATTTGTTAGTAATGTTTTAATATATGTAGAGAAGCATACACACCTGTGCGATTGCTTGAAAGGTATAAAGAGGATGGCGTGCTCTCACAGCGCATGCTTGAGAAAGGAAGGAGGTCCTTCCGAAACGTCGCGTAACTCCATGTCGGCACGGAGCTGCAATCCATGATCAGCGGCTTCCAAAAGTCTAAAATTGGACTATCAGTAGTCTTCTAAAGGAGAAAATATTAGTTAAGTACTGCCACGCTCATATGTGTTTACATTGCCTAAGGTGTTCGTCACTGAACTATGTTTTTTATACACCAGTCTTTAATGATGAAGTAAAGATATGTTTTGTCTATACAGCCTAATGTGTGTTTATAGCTGATTGCAATTTATGAACATCTTCCATAGACTGGACTACACTAAATAGCTTGGTGTCATCTGCAAAAGTATGAACAGTGCAATTAATTCCCTCCACTATATCATTAATAAATACATTGAACAAAAGCGGACCCAGTACTGAGCTTTGGAGTACATCACTTAGAACCGGGGACCATTTAGATTTGGAATCATTTACCACCACTCTTTGATTTCAATCTGATAGCCAGTTTTGAATCCTGTTACACACCATTACTTCTAACCCAATATACTTTATTTAACCCAATAGATTCTTATAAGGCACATTGTCAAACACCTTTGCAAAGTCTAAAAACATTATATTCACAGCCGTCTCACTATCTAGACTTCTTCATAAAAATAGATCAGGTTGGTCTGACAACTTCTGTCCTTAGTAAAACCATGCTGGCAATTACTTATAATATTATATACAGCCACATATTCCTGTATATAATCCCTTATGAGCCCCTGAAACAGTTTTCCCACAATAGATGTTAAACTTACCGGCATATAATTACCTGAACAACACCTTGAACCCTTTTTGAAGATGGGAACCACATTTGCCTTGCGCCAGTCTACTGGCACTATACCATTCGCAAAAAAACCTCTAGATATCATGTACAAGAGCACACTGATAACCAATTTTAGCTCTTTAAGAACTCTCGGGTGT
Source organism: Phyllomedusa bahiana (assembly GCA_025379985.1). Taxonomy (NCBI): domain Eukaryota; kingdom Metazoa; phylum Chordata; class Amphibia; order Anura; family Hylidae; genus Phyllomedusa; species Phyllomedusa bahiana. The sequence continues at coordinate 45,383 of JAODAL010018474.1, forward strand.
AAGCCATCTAGGTCTGGAGCCTTGTTCACATTAAGTTAATTTAACTTGTCTTGGACCATTTCTATGCTCAGCCATTTATTTAGTAAAATGGCTAAAATACACCAGTTGTGTTGATGCCATGCCTACTTAACCCAGTTATTACAGAACTGCAATCACCTCCGGCCAAACCCCAGTCAAACTCCCGACTATGATCAAGTGGGGAAAAGAACTGTCTAGTACAATTCCCTTAGACAGTTGGATGCAAGCGGTTGTTATGCCCTCCAAACTGTCTAAATGCACTAACCATTAGGAACTGATGCACAAAATCCACTTGCGCTGGTATCTCCCTCCCACCAGGATCGCCCAAATTTATAATAACTCCTCCGATACCTGCTAGAAAGGCTGTGGACAACAGGATACAATGCTGCATGCTTGGTGGGGCTGCCCTAAAATTAGGAAACTGTGGGATGCAATAGCTGCACTCTTAGTCGAGATTACGGAGCCTCCCTTTACATTAACCCCTCAGCTAGCAGTTCTAGATATTGGATTGTTTGACATACCTCCCCATTCCGTACAGTTGTTTTTCATGTTCTTTTGGCCACTCGCACTGCAATTGCGCAACTTTGGAAAGACCCTAAAATTCCTACTGTGGTAGAAATTAAAAGGCGTGTTAATTATAATTGTGCCTGTGAATTGCGACTCAGTGACCCACCTTATATATGTCTTATAAAGCATAAACTTTGGACAACTTGGATGTCCTCTAAATATTATTCACTCTAATTAACCAGAGCTACATAGCCTTGTTATGTGCATTGTCATCCCGTGGAGTTTCCCTTTTGCCCTCCCTTTTTTCGCGTGTCACTCTATGTTGTTGTCTTTCTATGGTCTGATTTGGGGTCCCGTTGCTGTTCACCCCCAAGACAGACTTATGTTCCTTACTGTTCTTTCTTGTTTGATTTCGCTTACAAGTTTTGTGAAGAGCATTTGATGATTGCATAGCTCATGTAGTTATTTGTACCTTATATACATTCACTTTGCTCGTATTCATTTTTTTTTTTCACCAATAAAAAACATGTTCAAAGAACTGCAATATTACCCAATAACAGGATCTAAGAGAAAAATGAGTGAGATGACAGCAGAAGTGAAGTTTACTAAGTGTGTGCCTCTGATTGAGCACTCCTATGCATTTTGAACTTTTATGTATGTTTGTTATAAATTCCACCCCTGAAGTACCTTTTGCAAATTGTTTCTGCGTTTGCAATACAATGAACCGTGAATGTGTATTTCTTATGGTGCCATCTCCACAGCATGGTAGTTACCTCTCGGCCCCTCCATTTTGTCTCTTACCTTTGACAATTTCTTCCTGAGATAATAGGATCTCTTAGAAAAAGTTTTTTTCTTCCACTCTATGTTCACCAAGCTAGATTGTTGATACCATTATGTATTTTAAAGCACCGATAATTTCAGAGTGATGTACATACAAAACAAGTGAAATCATCAGTTAAATGAGTGATGAACTGGAGCAGAAGGAGTGAGGAGTGAGGGCCTTTTCCGGAAGGGCTTATAGTCTACAAGGGGAGGATAATGGAGACAGCAGGCAAGGGAATATGCTATAAATCACAAACTTTTACCGCTACTACTCCTTATGTCATAAAAATTACTTTTCATTTATCAAAAAAGATTTAAAAACATGACAGCCGTAATACATTCATGTCCAGGGGGAAAATAGGTGATGAAAAATATTCAGTGTTCCCGCTGAATGTTGTGTAAATATGTAAAAATACATATGAAAATTCCATAATATCAATAATTATTGTTTTTATGGATTTTTCATATTTATGTTTACATATGTACATTGTACTATGTCATGTGATGGTTAGGGGTTGTCCTGTACTGCAGAGGAATTTTAAAAGATTTTGTGTGGTCAGAAGCTCTAGCTATGATTAAAGGTATATTCACACCACAAAGATGAGCTTTAAACGTGTAGGCAAAGGTAAATAAAGCTTAATATCAAAAACATAGCTGTCCATATTCTGCTTTCTTTCAGAGTTAGAGCAAATCTTATTTCCTGCTTTTGTACACAATTTTCCCTAGGTTACTGACCACCTCTCTCTGCTCTACCAGTCCTGACCTGGACGTCACTGCTTGCTGTACTTTATTAGCAGCACAGGAGCTTTTATATGTTTCCAACTGACAAACTTTAAAGGGAATCTGAAAGCAGGATAGATAGAGTGATTGAAACTGAGCTCTGTAACATATAGGGTTAAATGATAGAGGAGAGAAGCTGACTTCTGTGATATATACGGTTATATGATAGAGGAGAGAAGCTGAGCTCTGTGATATATAGGGTTATATAATAGAGGGAGAGCAGCTTAGCTCTGTGATATATAGTGTTATATGCTAGAGGAGAGAGGCTGAGCTCTGTGATATGCAGGTTATATGATGGAGGAAAAAAGCTGAGCTCTGTGATATATAGTGGTATATGATAGAGGTAGAAGCTGAGCTCGGTGATATATATGGTTATATGATTGAGGAGCGGAGCTGAGCTCTGTGATTTATAGGGTTATATCTTAGCTCAAATTCTCTATCATATCCTGTTCTCAGAGATGGTAGCATAAGACACTTGATAGGTTCCCTTTAACTCTTTTAAGTTCTATGGCCTTGTGCACTACTTTTTAGACTAATCATTATCAATGTTCCTCTAACAGACTCATCTAAAGATAGCAGAGTCTAACCAGGAAGTGGGAGCCTAACACTGGCTGTGCCTCAGTGAAAAAGTATAGTGATAACATCCCTTTAAGGACCTAACTGGGTCAGAAACGCGTCATTAGGGGCACTGAGTATTTTTCAGCGACCATTTTCCCCTCTGGACATGAATGTACTTAGACTGTCATGCTATTTTTGGATACATAAAACATATTTTTATAAAAAGTCAAAGTTTGTGAATTATAGCTGTTGGAGGAGCTGATGGAGACACTTGCACACCGAGGTGAGCAGGCGGATTTATTTATATTGCTTGCTGTTGTTCCTTCAAGGGAAGATGCTGCTTATATTCATTTAACAGCTAACAATTTTTGTCAATATTTAGCACACCAATGAGCAATAATAATTTCCTCTTTATTAAAAATAATTACTTCTCCTTTAACATTCTAAACTCTGGACTACACCAAGAACAGAAAAGCAATTTAATAAATGTGTTAACTCTTATGTACATTGTTCCACTATTATCTTGCCGACGGCTGTTTGCGGATTCCCTTTTTTAACAAGAGCCCTGCAGTGCTGCGTCTGCTTTCTTTTAAATGCTATCTCATGAGTTATACTGCCTCAAATTACTAGTGCCTCCAGATATCATTCAAGGGCTCACTTCATCAAGGCAAAAAATACTTTTGAAGTGTGTGTAGAGGATCTTGAAGCAGTGATAAAACGAATTAACTGCTTGATGTGAACTCCTCTCTCCTCACACAGTCTTTCCTCCTGTTTCAATGAAATAGTGTGAGTTTCTTGCACAGCTGCCCACCATATGCACCAGACAGTGAGATGTCTAAGATGGGCTTACAGTCCCTACTCTTCCATAAGAATGCTCTAGTACATTATTATTAGGATCATTTATTTATAGACTGTCAGCACAATACATAACGAGGGATTACAGATTCACACATGCAAACCTGATTAAATTGTGGTCTGACACAGGAAGCAGACAACCTGCACTTGAGTTTATAATTAAAAATATCTTCCTACCGTAGCTGGCCTGCTTTACTGATACCAGAATAGAGCTGGCCTACTTATATCTCCATGTCTAAGTGTCTTGAGAGAATTTATTGCATAGCTGCATGTACAGTATAATGGCATAATCAAGTGGAAATTGAACTATGGTTAAATGCATCTTAAAAGGGAATGTGTCATCAAAAATGAATTATTGTTTAACTCACGTTTTTATACTAAACACATTTTGTATGAATTTTTGGTTATTTTTTTTAATTTCCATATGACTTTCAGTATTTTTTTAAAAAAATTCTTAAGTCCTGCAGTTTTCACTTTGGCCTCTAGGCCTAAAAATAGTCTGACACTTCCTGTTCTGTATAGGAAGATTTCAGTAGTCTGCTCATTATCAGCACAAGCAGGATTACACTGAAAGGTGACACCAATGTGTATAGATAACATAAGATCCCTCAGTCACAATAGGAGATAGTCAAAGTTCACCCTCTCACCTTCCTGCACACTGACTTCTTCCCAGGTCACAAAGCATGCTTAGAAAACTCTCCTATAGAAGTCAATGGGACTGTCAGTCTTAGGGCTCCTATGCGCATGAAGCTGCTGTAAAGCATCTTTCTAAATGCTGTTAAAGCACTCCAAGCAAGAATGATGTCCCCACATTCCTATACAGACGACTGAATTGAGAAATCTACAAACAGAAAATAAAAACAGCTAAGAAGAAAAGAATATGAATCAGGGTCTTGTTTTAATAAGTAAAAAAAAAAAATAAATGGCGACAGAGTCCCTTTAAAGGGATTTTCCAAGAGCAAAGAAACAAGCAAAGAAAATAATTGGCATAAAATGACAACAGAAGCATTATTGACATAAAAAATCCCTCAGTGCTAAAATGCGGCCATTCTGATCCTCCCTGCTTATCTGTGACATACCCACATTACTACTGCAGCCAATCACAGCGGCATCATGTTTTAGACACTAATGTCAGGCTTTACTCATGGTGCACAACTTTCTTCTCTCTCCCTCTCTCTGTCTCTCTCTCTCAGTAGGGTTACACAATTTTGGATAATAGTACAGCAAATCTATTTCAACACAAGGGGCGACATGTATGTATTTTGGTGCCCAGATGACAAATTTATTGCACGCATTAGTAGTGTAGAATGCACCTGAATCTGTGAACCTGTTAAACTGCGGGACATAGGTTAGGCACAATCTAGCTAGAAAATGACAACTCAGGCTCAGGTAAATCACTTTTAACTTGGTCTACCTGTTCCAGCAGTAATGCACCTAGTTTTGCTGTACTCCCATCATAAATATGTAGAATCATGCGGTTGTGGTGTGACACGCCTCCAGAATGCCCCCTGATCTCAGACGCATTACAAAGTACCGCGGGTGCCCAATAATGTGCCTAATTTTTGAGTGCGCCTGATTATAAATCTAGAGAACGGGGCTGTTTTGGGCTAAAAGGACAGCAGAATACAGGCGCAGCCTCATTCATGCATGTCGCCCAAGGAGTCTACGTCTACTTAGGTAGGCCTTGATGTCAAACATAGAGAAAGTAAGAGAAAGTTGGATGTAGTTGTTAATGCAGTCAATCAAGGCATTCTCATACACACATTCTTTCTTAACCAAATGGATATTAAAAATAAGGGGAAAAAATATCCTAAGAAGAAAGCATTTCCAACTTGTATGTAATAAAAAATATTAAAATTTGCTTGATGAGAATCAGGAATAAACAGCCTAGTCATGAAGTGGTTAAAAGATTGTGATTCTCAGTAAGAATCTAAGGTTATTTTCACACAACGGATTTGGACGCTGAAAATTTCAGTGCTGAATCCACGTCGGAAAATCTGCGCCTGAATCTGCCGCAGAATCGGCGTCCAAATCTGTCGTGTGAACGTACTACAACACTCAAAAACATGGAGGAGGTAGAGTTGACATCTACAAGAAACTGTGTGTGTCTTCCTTACATTTGCCCAGTTATATAGATTCTTGTGGGATAGTCATTAGCCAGACCTCTTCCTAACCAGAACATCAGGGAGAACCCGCCCTTTGCTCTTGGATGGTCCCAGAGCTGCATTACTATCAAATGGAGAAGGAAGCAGCACAATTAAGATTTCGGTAAAATTGTGTGCCAGCCATTTAATCCTGATTGAAAATGTAGAATATAATTTAATGAACTCACATAACTCCCAAATATTTTTAAATTATAGTAATTAATCTCAGGAATACTTAGCTATTGGGGTACTTGAGGCACTTGCAATCATATATACATTGGTCTCTTAAGTTACAATGGCCTTAGGATACAATATTACACATACAATGGTCTTTCCTGGGAAACTGTATGCTACATGTTGTTTCAAGATACAATGTCCCAGGCCAACCAACCAAGCATTCAATTAAACAAAATATCATGAACATTTTACTTGTAAACCACCTGTATTAGTAAACTGCATGAAGTGATTAGTGGTCCAGTAGCGTCTCTGTTAAGCAAAGTGCGGTACATTGTCCTGTTCTGCTCTTTACATGTGCCAGGATGAGCAGCTCTTTTGGGCATCAGGTAAGGTCTGCATTATATTTGCTCCTGGTATGTTGGGTATAAAGTACATGACCCAAAGAAGTTCTTTTCCTCATCATAGAAAGTGATATCCAGCTTCCAGCAGCTCTTTTATGGTGTTCAGTGTAAGGATGCATTTTATCTGTATTAGTTATCTGCTTCAATTTCTTTAAACTTTACCTTGCATTATTTTGGGTCCTGGAAATTACAAGTTTTCCATAACATTATAATTTCAACATACAATGATTTAAACATACAATGATTGGCCTGAAACCAATTAACGGGGGTTTTACCATGAAGTAATATGTGCTGCACAGGTTGCTCGCAGTCAGCTGACCTCCCCATTCACTTCTGTGGAAGCTCCTAATATAGCCGAGTGAGTGTGCATGGCTATATTCGAAACTCCCATAGAAATGCAAGCGCCACCCCTCTCATTCTCATGCATGGTCCGCTCGCAGCTAGCTGCAAGCAACCTGTGCAGCACATAGTACTCTATGGTAAAACCCCTTTAATATTGTATGTTGAGAGACCACTGTGCATACAAACATGTAACAGAACCACGAAGGGAGGCAGAGGAGAGGAACAAGAGCCGGAGTTACTACTCATGTCACAGTGGCAGCCCTCACAAACCTTTTCTTAGCTCTCTCAGGATCAATACCGTGAAGAGGGGGGGGGATCTGTGGCTTGGCAGATGTTGATACTCTCCTGGGGCACACTCTGATGGTGGTTGTAGTCTCCCACCTCATGATGGTGTAGTGAGTTGCCCATGATGTTGCCCAGGTGCAGAGACAGGAGATCAGGCAGCGTGGGGTTAGCCATAAACTTGTGCTATTTATTTTCCAGCAAGCTGTTGCACACAGAGATCCTCTCTTTTGAGTACAATCTTGCAAACCAGCAACAGGGAGCGGTCATCTAAATTATAGTCTCTTTTTCAGAGTACAGATTTGACTGCAAGGAGTATTCTCTCATTCCCCAAGAGAACTGCCAATCTTTAACTTTCCTTCTGCCAGCTTTGACAACAAGTAGTTACTGTTCCAAACCCAAGGAGAACTGTATTTTTGTATTTGATGGGCCAGGTCAGAGACAAATGCTGGGCACCAAAAGGTCTGCAGGCCAATGCAGGACTTACTTTGCACAACAACGCTTATAAAATCCCAGGAGGCTTCCTACACTAACAAGCTGCAGCTCCTTCCAGAGAATTCCTTATTGGCATCTTCAGAAATCTGTGGCTAGAAAATAAGGCTGGGCCTGGTCTCTGCAGTCTGACCAGTAACCCAGAGCAGAGGGTCAGGTCGCTCCATCTATCCTGCTCACTTGCTCTCTTTAGAACCAAAGGTAAAACAACGACCACAGCACTAATTACTGAGGCCAATGTATAACCTCTCCCTCTATCCTTATTACCATGTTAACCAGACCATGCTACTAGCTGCACCTAACAGTAACTCTTTCATGTACACAGTTTCAAGTATAGCAGGCATAATTGACATTGCAGTTTTCATACACATTAACAATGCACATGCATAAGGTTCAGCTGTAGGTCAGCAACTCACCTCAGACAAGACTGAGTTACTGAGCCCAGACATAGCTTTTATAGTGCACATATCACAAATATTACCATTACAGAGAAAACACAATACTGCAACTCTTAACATTGTGCAAATACCTAGTAATGTACAGAAAGGGATAATCCTGTACATTACATATAGAAGTTCACTATAAATGGAGGTGAAGTTGCAACAAAAACTTTGTTTCAGTCTGTGCCCCCTGAACAGGAAACAGGGTTGCACACCATTGGTGTAAAGCCCAACCACTAAAGGCAAGATCTTGCGATGTCTCTCTCTGTGCAGGTTCTGTTTTCGGGCTCAATACTTAGTCTTTGGGCTACAGATGCTACAAATGTCATAGTCCCACTCCAGGAGTACTTCAGCTTTAGCTGTCTCTCTAACTGATTTAATTCCTTTGGTCAGTAAACACTTTCCACTGATGCTATCCTCACTGTTACTGTTGAGCACTTTTGTTTCCACAGCCCAAAAAGCAGTCTCACAGGTTAGGTTTGTTTCTGTAGCCATAAACCAATTCTTTTTCTCAGTCACTGTTGGCCCCATAGCAACTCTCACCTGTGAGTCCATCTCTACACACCATTGTGAGCAACGACTTATGCAGCCCTATACACTGTGCAGGCTTAAGCCTCCTACTGGTAAGCAAAGCTCAGCTTCATATATATTTGTGGATGTCAGTCAAACACTGGTTAGGAGCACAGCAAAGGCTGTATTTCTCCATAGTCACCAATGAGGGGGGAGTAGAGAGATGGGAGGGTGTTAGGAAGGATGGCAGGAGGTTGGGAGGAGTGTTTGGGATTTTCCAGGATGATAGGAGGATTGTGCTGGGTGTTTGGGGTAACATGTGGTTTAGTTTATGTGAGGTTTGGGGAAGCTTGTGGGACTGTGCTGGGACTGTGGCCTTAACCCCTCTGCATCATATTGTGTAGTGTGAACTCCATCCCCTGCACCTCCTGCAGTTTCATGCTGTCATGTTTTTAGTAGTGGTTTTATTTTTTTACAGGCTTCCCCATTGGACTACATCAGATCAGCGTTGGATCCATTTTTTGTAATAACATGACCAACAAGGGCTGGTGTCGAGGAGTGTTTATTTAAATAAAGTAGTTTTTTTTTTTGTCTTTTCTTTACCATTTTATTACATTGCAAATAATGGAGTAAACGATGTGGGGTCCCCTTCTTTTTATAACTAGCCAGGGTTACCCCAAAAGCCCACAGATCCTTCATAAACCAAACAACCTCCACCTGTCACCCCACATGCCCCCCAACACCCTTATAACCCAACCTACCTCCACCTGTTACCCCACTAGCCCCTGAAACTCCTCATAAACCAAACCACCCCACCTGTCACCCCACAAGTACCACAAAAGACTACTTATATCATCCAACCCTCACCTCACTTCACACGCCCACTTACAACCTCATAACCCAACCTACCTCCACCTGTTATCCTACAAACCCTCAAAATCCCCATAGACCAACCCACCCTCACATGTTAGTAACCTGATGTGTTACTAACATGTGAGGGTGGGTTGGTAGCAGGGCCGTTCCGAGGCTAAATTTCCCTCAGGGCGAGGTGAAGAAATATCACCACCCCCCCTTCATGTAACATAATTTGCCATAATGAAACACAGTGCATTACCATCAACCAAAGCAAAAATATACAGAAAGCTTTACCACAATATGCTACATATAAAACTACTAGATAATAGTCATACAGTTACCAAATAACACTGCTACACCAACCAGAATCCCAAGACCACGAAGACCACATATCACTAGCACACAGTGACCGAATAATACTACCACACCATGACCACATATCACCACATAGTGACCAAATATAGCAACACCGTAACCACATATCACCACCACATAGTGACTGAATAATACAAACTGACCATTACTGAATGCAAACCATTATACTTCAACCAATATTACCGGCATACAGTGACCATACAGTAGTGGATACCAGCTGTACACAGGCTCTGCAGACATATAAGAGATTACAGTAAAGTTATATCTAGTGACTCACAGGAGACGTCTCTGAAGAGTTGGTCTCTTTCTCTTCTTCTTTTCCACCTGTCCGAGACGCCATGACGACTACTCCCGACTCTTCACTGTAAAATTTACAAAACAAATATCTTAAGACTCCTCACTTTATCAGCACTTCCCAACCAATTCCTATCTCTATACAAACTCCCCATCTATAGCACCTCATATGGTAGCCATGTAGTAGCCCCCGTAGCCATGTAGTAGCCCCCTATAGCCAGGTAGTAGCCCCCTGTAGCCAGGTAGTAGCCCCCTGTAGCCAGTGATGCCCCCCATAAGCCAGTAGATGCCCCCTGTAGCCAGTTGATGCCCCCTGTAGCCAGTAGATGCCCCCTGTTATCAGTAGATGCCCATGTAGCCAGTGATGCCTCCTGTTGCCAGTAGATGCCCCTGTAGCCAGTGATGCCCCCCCTGTAGCCAGTGATGCCCCTCTGTAGCCAGTAGATGCCCCCTGTAGCCAGTGATGCCCACTTGTAGCCAGTGATGCCCCCTGTAGCCAGTGAAGCCCACCTTGTAGCCAGTGATGCCCCCTGTAGCCAATATGGCCCCCATTGTAGCCAGTGATGCCCCCATTGTAGCCAGTGATACCCCCCTTGTAGCCAATGATACCCCCTGTAGCCAGTGAGGCCCCCTGTAGCCAGTGATGCCCCCCTGTAGCCAGTGATGCCCCCCTTTCAGCCAGTGTGCCCCTTGTAGCCAGTGTGCCCCCCCTTGTAGCCAGTGATGCCCCCATTGTAGCCAGTGATGCCCCCCTTGTAGCCAGTGATTCCCCACTTGTAGCCAGTGTGCCCCCATTGTAGCCAGTGATGCCCCCCTTGTAGCCAGTGTGCCCCCATTGTAGCCAGTATTCCCCCATTGTAGCCAGTGATGCCCCCATTGTAGCCAGTTATGCCCCTGTAAGTAATTATAAAATAACAAAAAAGTACTCACCTCGGTCCGCACGTCCCAGTCCGGAGCTGCTCAGTGGTGGGAGCTACTGAGCGGTGTAAGCAGCGTGACGTCATCACGCTGCTTACGCTGCATGCAGCTCCCAGGAGTCTCCTCGGCGGCAGGGCTGCTGACCGAGGAGACCCAGCGTCGCAGAGGGCGCGGTGAATGCTGTGCGCCCCCTGCGACGCTGAGTATGTATCGGCGCTCAATGAGGGGAACGATCCGTCCTGCCTCCTCCTTGTACCTGCAGCTGCTGGCTCTGCGCGACTGTTATAAAACAGTCGCGCAGAATCAGGGGCGATCCTCAAGGCGGGCGGTCGCAGCGCCCCCCGCGGGTGAGCGGAGCCTCGGCGCCCCGGGCGATCGCCCGCCCTACCCGCCCCTAGGAACGGCCCTGGTTGGTAGTAACCTGGAACATTACTGACAGGTGGGGCTGGGTTGGGTTATGTTTCACCCCACAAGCTCCCCAACACCTCCATAACCCATCTCACCCTCACCTGTTACCCCACAAGCCCCCCAAAACCATACAAACCAACACCCCCCATATGTTACCCTATGAGCCCCCAAAACACAAATAAAACAACCCACCCCTACCTGTTAGTAACCTGGCATGTTACAAACAGGTGGGGGCGGGTTGGTATTAACCTGGTGTATTACTAACAGGTGGGGGTTGGTTGGTTTATGTGAGGGTTTAGTGGGCTTGTGAGGTAACAGTTTGGGGGTGAGTTGATTTGTGTTGCCCCAAAAGCCCCCTAAATCCAACATAAACCAACCCACCCCTGCCTGTAACTCCACAGAACCCCTACAACCCACCTGTCACCCTAGAAAACTCCAACCAACCTTCCAAACCTCCACTTCCTAACACCTCTTATCTCTCTACTTCTCCCAACTCCTTCCTTCTTGACACCACTTATCTGGCTCTTCACTGCCGCAAATGTGCTGCTATGGAGAGAGGGAGGAGAGACTTACCTGGCAGCATCAACATTCAGTTGAAACCAGAAGTTTACATACACTATATAAAAAGACACATATGAATGTTTTTCTCCCTATCTGACATGAAATCAGAATAAACCTTACCTGTTTTAGGTCAATTAGGATTATTTAGATTTGCCCAATGCCAGAATGAGAAAGATAATTTTGAAGGCATTTTTATTACTTTCTGCAAAGTCAAAAGTTTACATACATTTCATTAGTATTTGGTAGCATTGCCCTTAAACTGTATGACTTGTGTCAAAGGTTTTGGATATCCTTTCAGAAACATCTCACAATAGTTGGTAGGAATTTTGGCCGATTCATACTGACAGAACTGGTGTAACTGAGTCATGTTTGTAGGTCGCCTTGCCTTTTCAGCTTTGCCCATAAATTTTCAATAGGATTGAAATCAGGACTTTGTGATTGCCACTCCAAAACATTGATTTAGTTATCCTTAAGCCACTTTGTAACCAGTTTGGCAGTATGCTTCACGGTCATTATCCATTTCGAAGACCCATTTCCGCCCAAGATTTAACTTCCTGACTGATGTCTTAAGATGTTTCTTCAGCATTGAAACATAATCTTCTTTCCTCATGATGCCATCTATTTTGTGAAGTGCACCAATCCCTTCTGCAGAAAAACAACCCCTCAACATGATGCTGCCACACCCGTGTTTCACAGTTGGAATAGTGTTCTTAGACTTCCAAGCTTCTTCCTTTTTTCTCCAAACGTAATGATGGTCATTATGGCGAAACAGTTCAATTTTAGTTTCATCAGACCACCGGACATGTCTCCAAAAATGTAGGTTACTGTTCCTCTGTGCATTTGCAAACAATCTGGCTTTTATGTTTCTTTTGGAGTAATGGCTTCTCCCTGGCAGAGTAGCCTTTCAGCCTATGTTGATACAGTACTCGTTTCATTATGGATAATGACACAATCTTACCAGCTTCCACCAGCATCTTCACAAGATCTTTTGCTTGGGTTGATATGCACTTGCAGACCAAAGCACTTTCACCTCTGAGACACAGAACCCGTCTCCCGCCTGAGCAGTATGATTGCTGGACATTCCCATGTTGTTTGTTTGTACTTGCATATATTTGTTTGTACAGATGAACATGGCACATTCAGGTATCTGGAAATTGCTCCCAAGTATGATCCAGACTTGTGCAAGTCCACAATTCTCTTACTGATAACTTGGCTGATTTCTTTAGACTTTCCCATGAAGTTACACACAGAAGCATTGTGTTTCTGGTATGCTTAAAAATACATCCACAGTTGTGTTTCTAATTAACTCAGATGTTGCCGATAAACTAAAAGCTTCCAAAGACATGACATCCTCATATGGGCTGTCCCAAATTGTTTAAAGGTATAGTAATCCTAGTGTATGTAAACTTTTGAGTTTGCAGAAATAAAAATGCCTTAAACAATTCTCTATCATTATTCTGGCATTTGGCAAATATAAATAATTTTGGTAATCCTAATTGACCTAGAACAGGTAAAATTTATTCTGATTTCATGTTAGATCGTGAGAAAAACATGCATATGTGTCTTTCTACATAGTGTATGTAAACTTCTGGTTTCAACTGTAGGTCCTATGCTGATGTTGTCAAGACAACGAAACGGCGGTGGGGAAAGTTAATATCTAATATCCCACTGATGACCTCTCCACCAATGTTGCTGTCAGCAGATGCCGCTGCTACCAATTTCACTGCCAGCAGACGCCGCTGCAACCGTCTCACCCCTCCACTCACCATCCATTCTTAGAGACACACCATGAATAAGGGAACAGCCTCCCGAAGACGTCGGTTGTAATTTGCTGAGCTGTTAAGTCTGATACCAAAGTTGATTTTAATGGGAATCTAATAAAGCTACAAGTTTTATACTTATCATTGGAAACTACAGAAGTTGCTGGAGTGATTGTAGTTCTTTCATATATATGCAGCAGGAGACTGGCTCCGGATCTCCCACTTCTCCGTGCAACTAAGTAGGTGAGCTGAACATTTCCTTTACAATTTGCCTAATTCTTAGAGGGGGGAGCACTCAGAAGGCAGCAGCAAAAAAAGTTTTCAAAAAGCAAAAAGACGCTCTGCTACCCCCCCTCCCCCCGTCTCCTAACAGGTGCCGCCCAGGGCACCTGGCCATTAGTGCCTAGGGAAAAATACGTCCCTGATTATGATGATGGCAGCCCATAACACAACTAGGAATGCTGTTGTCTCTCTTCACAAAACTCATTACACATTTTTTATACAAGCATGGGAACTGGCCCATAACTTAGCCAAATGGTCTCTCAGTCACCACTGTCTACATGCTAGCCCCACCTAATAAACTGTAGCAGCCATAGCATATGAGGGCAGAATTCCCCAGTGCCATGTTGCCAGACTTCATAGAAACCACATTGAACAGTTCAATACATAAATACTTACACATACATATAGATATCAAGCATTACAGGTTGTTAATCTCCAGTGACGTCAAGAGAGTTTTGCAGCTCCCAGCTGAGCTACGAACAGAGCTGTAACTAACAGCTATGTTCCTAAAGCAGTCACTGTAAGCCCCAGAAAGCGGAGGAAACCTCCAATCCTCAATGCTTAACCCTTTGATTGCCGCAGTCCATGACCGCAGCATAATCAGAGGGCATTTCCCTGCTCCATTGAGTGATTGGAAATCCCAGTGACCCGATGGAGTCCGGAGAATAACTGTACAGTCAACCCTGGAGAACTAGAGTAACCTCAGGGCTGTTTGTATAGAAAGTCTGTGGTCAGGGCACATTGTGTGCTTCCCTGACTGCAGCCTGTGTCAGTAACAAATTGTAATGTATTAGAAAAAAAATATATTACTAAGGTAAAAAAAAACAGTTTTAAAAATACTTTTTTTTTCTTTTTCAAAAAGCTTTTTTAAAACAATGCACAAAAAAACAACAGATCAAGCCAATTGAAGATACTTTCTACTGAGGAAAAAAAAAAAAAAGGGAAAAAACAAAACAAAGACATCAATTCAAGTAACTTAAAGGGTTTAAAGAACATGGTTTCAACAAGAATCACAGTAGCTACGTCAGAAATAAGCAAATGATTTTGCAGTCTTTGAAAAATTTCATAGTTGACAAAAGAAGTATGATTTGAATACTGTCGGTATACTTTTTATCAAAAAAACAGGAAAACAACAAAAAAAAGAATTTCAACAGGGGTGTTAAATCGCAGGTATAAAATCCCAGGTGACAAATGCACCCGGGGTGAAGCTGCCGGAGCTAATCCGTGATAGGAGTGTTAGTCAACCCCAGAGAACCGGTCCCTTTTTAGGTTTAAAAAAAGGCGTACCCAAAATCACCACTAGTTCCAAGGACCCCCGGCACACCTTACCGCCCTCTTAAACGCATAGACCCCGTGAAACCCCCAATCCTCCCATCTTCACAACCGATCTAACGTTGCTCCACACCCCCCAAATTTCCTCCATGCGCTGAGATAAAACCTTTTTTAAACCAGTCAGCCATCGTGGAACCTGTTGCGACGCCACTTCGGGGAATCAGCTTTTTAGCTGCCGCAAGAAAAAAAAAAAAAAAAAATTAACAAGTTTCCTTTCAAGGATCCAGTTTAAAGTGGGAGTAAAGCAAAAAAACCAAGGGGGAATTCTGCAGTGATCCCCCCCGTGATAGTCTAATAGGTCCACCCCTTTTCCCAGAAGGGCCCCTGAATGCCCACAAAGCTCCACCAGATGTGGGCCCATCGTTCCCGTCTCCCTTCCACACACCCAACGGGATCCGGATCCCGGTTGATTGCATAAGAAATTTGGGTCCCCTGTACAACGGGATAGAACTTTTTAAATTTAAGGTTCTTGACCAAAAAAAACAATAAGCAAGTTTTTTAACCATTCTTCCTGGGTAAAGAGCATTTAGTTCCTTCCCGTGAGTTGGAATTGGGGGACTATTAGACGCCCTCAATATCATGTTTACAGAGGGGATCAAGTGTATTGGCTGCTTACCCTGGTGCATAACTCCCAAAGGCAGGTTAGACGCAAGTTAGCTCCACCAAAAACTTGTTAGTGCAAAGAAATGTTCATTTTGTAGGAATTGCAACCAATTTTTGGGGGAGCGTTTGGGGGTGTGGGCACGCATTCACGTATGTTTTAAAAGAGGAGGGGTCACAAAGTTTTTGACGCCACCCGTCTGCTTGTCTTCATCGCCAATAGCAGAAATTTTTTGAGGAAATTGAATCCCCGGGACCCCCCCGTTGGTATCAGGGGGGCCCCCCGGGAATACAGCCCATTTTGTCTTCCCCGTGAGGGGGGAACACAGATACGTAATCTGAGCAATTAGAGGCATCTCTGCAATTTGAAACCTGGCATGAGGTGGCCACCCAAAGGGTAGGGGGGGAAACATCCTCCCACCATCCGCCCTCAATTAAACCTTTTTAGAGTGGTGGCAAAAACCCATCACTACTCAGTGCTTTACCGTGATAATAAAATTTTAAAGGTTGGTAGCGCAAAGCCCCCTTTTTCTTTTTTCCTTATCGGGACACCCTTGCAACTCTCGGCCTTGTTTCCCAACAAAGCGCCGAGCCCCCTTTTTCGGCCGAAAAAAGATTGATAATTAATCGGGGGGTCGGGAATAAGTACAGAAGGCAGGAGATGTTCTTTTTAATAATTTTTACCCTTTCCCTATCCCGAAAAGTCTCTCCCCCCTTTTAACCAAGTCCCTTTAATAGGGTTTCAGCAAAAAAGAAAAAAATTTAAGTCATAGGTTGCTTATAATTGCTTGCAACTAACCCCTAAAAAAGTGAAAGTTTCCCCCCACCCAGCGAAAGGGAACGGGGTTTCCAAAGAGGCACTACCTTGGGGGTGTAAGGACGTTAGCGCCTGTTTTTGGAAAAAACACCTTAAAATTGCAAAGCTTTCCCATAGAGTTTTAGGAACCACAGGGGGCCCCCGCGAAGCCTTAGGTTAGAAATAAAATACAGATCATCCGTGAAAACGCACATTTATGGACCATTCCCACTTTTAACCCCTTAAACCTCCCCGCCCCACTGATGGACTGCAAAAGGACTCTAGAAACAACAAAAGGGTGGGGGGGGGAACATCCCCGCCTCGGCCATAAAAAATGCAGAAGGGGAGAGGGGCTCCCTTTTTTTAATTTGCCATTGGGAGTTTTATAGAGCAAATATTTTTTGAAGCATTCCACCCCGGGCCCGCGGGGTTTTTTCCCCGTCGAGCGAAAGTAGCATTGCGGGGGTGCGTGATTTTTGAATTTTTGGATAAGGGGGAAAAGACTTCAAGTGTTGTCCGGCCCCTTCCCCCCCGAACCCTACCTGATCAGGTTTACAGTCCCGGCAGGGTAGAGTTTTTAAACTGATCGCAAGCAAATTTCCGTATAATTTAGTATCTACTTTACAGAATATGGGTCTATAGCTGGGCAGGCCAAGGGGTCCTTTCCCCGGGTTAGAATATGGGGAAAGTGGGCCGCAGGGAAAACGGGAGGGAAAAAAAGGGGGGTTTTTAGGTGATACAGTGTTAAAAGGTCACATTGGCTTGCAATTTGTCCCTTAGGATTTATAGAATTTGGGGTAAAGCCTTTGGCCCCGGGCTTTTTCCCCCAGGGTAAGGGAGTTTTTCCCCGACCAACTCACTTTTTGGGGAAAGGATCCTCCACCCTGTAACCTGATAGGGTCATTTTCCGGGGAAGGGGGGGCCGAGGTCAGAAATCATCTAGGCGGTTTGAAGGGGAAACCTCGAGAAGAACGCAGGGGGCAAGTTATAGAGGGCTTTAAATACATGGAAACATTCAGTATTTTAAGTTTCTGAACGATTTTCCCCTGTTTAGTTTTTAAAGCAGGGACAAATTTGGGGGGTCTTTGTTCAGAGCCCTTGCCAAGCCTTCGGGCTGTTCCCCCCCTTAGTAGAACCCGCACAAAGCTTCTGAATCTAGCTTTTTTCCCCCAGTACCGGAGGGTCTCATGCTTAGTTGCATCATTCCTGGGGGGCAGTTTTCTGTCAGGGGGTTTTTTTGAGCCTCTCCCGCTGTGCAAGTTTTGTCGCAGAGAAAACAGTTTCGCCCCCGGGCCCCCCTTTTTAACCCGGCCCCCTCCGAATTAAAAAACACGAACGTACATTTGGGCTTCCCCCTTAAGTTGCGGTGAAGTAGGATCTTGGATTGGGACTCAGGGAAAAAATTGCCCGGTGTAAAACGGCCCCACAAACCGAGTCGTTTAAAGGGATCGTTAACCCAGTTAAATTTTTTGTGCACTGTCCGAAGACTCATCCCAAAAAGTGGACTGGGGGTGATTTGGGCAACAAAAATGTTTTCCCAAATTTATGTATACCAACATTTGGGGAAGGACTTTTGCACCGAAAATATCCCCAAAAAAAGTAAACTGGTGTGAGGGTGTGAATAGAAGGTATAAAAATCGGGTAGTGGTGAGCAACGCGCCAGGCATCGACGGTTGCAAGCTATTAGAACTTTTTTATTTTGTTCACTATTTAAGGGGACTGAAGAGGGCCGTCGAAGTTCTATTCCCGGTTTTAAATGCATTTTAAAACTCCCAGAGATAATTCTACCTTTTGTGAAAAGGGTTTAAAGGGCACAAAACCGAGAGAGAAAGGATAACGCCCCGATTTGGGGGATAATTTGGGTACAGTGAAAAGAGTTCCCGAGATATTTCATTTAGCAAAGAACGTACCTCGCTTGGGGTCAGTCTTGGAATCCTATTAATTGACCGTAAGGTTTTGTGGAAAAATATGGCCACCCCTTTTTGTTTTGCCATCAGAGTTGCTGCTGAGTGACACCAAAGGGGAAGTACTTATTTACTATATTTTCAGATGTCCTCTCATAATAGTGTTGAGCCGATTGTGTGGCTATCGAGATCGAGCGATAGTCGAATAGATCGGTCCGCTATCGATAAGGTTATTCGATAGTGCGTCATCGATTATAGCGATAACCATTTAAGTCTGAAGGTGAGAGCAACAACAACCTTCATATTTTACACGCCAAAACATGCTGGCGAAGGCGAAATTAACATCCACAACAGTCAAAATGGATACGTGCGACAACTTAGGCAACACACATATGTTATAATAGACACAGAAAAAAGTAAAACACCAGACCTTTCACTATCCCGTCTAGTACCACAGCAAGACCTTAACCTGCATCAACCCACAAATTAAAAAAGTGCCAGAAGGACAGAATGATTGAACATCATGATTACTTATGTACTGGACATTGAATTCCTGATTCCTGAACGCAGCATGACCCCAAACTGCCTGACCCCCAATTTTAAAAAGTGAGGCCTGCAAAAAGGAGTCTTTCAACCACATTTAGTTGAACTGGGACACTAACTAATTCCTGTCCAGATACCGCAGAATAGACCATTAAACCTGTCTGACCACAGTTTACAAGTGTGCCAGAAAAAGGAGACTTTCAACCACCATTTTAAGTTGAACTGGACATATACTGTCCCTGTCCCTGGGCCACATAATGACCAATAAACCTGTCCTGAACCCCAGATTAAAAAAGTGCCGGAAAAAAGGAGTCTTTCCCAACCACCATTTTAGTTTGACTGGACATGAACTAGACTTCCCTGTGCCACAGCATGACCCCAGGGCCTCGGAGTTAACAGTGGGTGCGGTGAGAGCCCAGGCTGGCGTCCGACATCTATTAACACCAGTTTAAAATGCCCTGATGAACGCAGCCAACAAAAACTGTCGTGCTGAAGCGAAGTGCGGAAGCGAAGTGTGAGAACTCAGCCTTCCTCAGTACACAGTCAAGTACCTGGGGTAGCGCTTGCCCCTCAATGAGTGCGTACTCAATTGACTTCATTGGAAATACTGGTGGTTAACGCTCCTTGTTACACCCAGGGCCCTTTTGCTTGGCATCTTTTTCTCATTTTACTCAACGTGCTGGAGCAAATGTCTCTGTACTTTGTTTCTCTGTCCGTGCTCCATACTCCATGTCCTCTGAATAACCTACATCTTCCAAGTTTTCCTGTAACTTCCCATTTACAATTCACTAGGAAATTTTTTTTAACAGCTATTTTGAACAATGCAAGTTTTTATACTTTATTCTAGAAAACACATTTTTAAAATAGATGGAATCCCACCATGGTCTTTGATTCCTTTTTTTCATTGGTAATTAAAATGGGTTTGTCTCAATACAGGATTTGATAGCTATGTTTAAAGATCTTGCAAAAACAATCAATTTGCAATATGTGTCCTTTAAACATGTTCCTAACTATTCCTGTTTCGACAGCACCATCACCCTTGAGCCACTCTGAACAATTGTGAAGAACAAAATGTCTTAGAAACAACATTTTTTAGAAATAGGACCTGTAGTATAGCTGCATGCCACATCAAAAATGCCCCCAGGCGATTGTCAGCGACGACGCGAGAGTGTAGGCGGCGGGCCGGAGATGAGCCCTTGGGGGGGGGGGGGGGGGGGGGGGGGGGGGGGTGGGAGGAGTGAGTGCGCATCTCGAGTAGTTTAAGGACGACAGAGAGAGGGTGCGCTAGATTGAAGAAACAACAGTTGTTGTGTAGAAATAGAACCTTAGTATTGCTGCAATTCAAAAAAAAAAAGCAAAATGCCCCCAAAGAATTCAAAGCATGACCCATGAGCCACTGTTGGTCAATTGTGAATAACCAAATGTACTGTAAAAACACATTTTTTTATAATAGGACCTTTAGTAATTGCTCATTTCAAAGCAGCATGACCCAAAAAATTATAAAAATGACTTCTCAAGCCACTGTTACAAATTGTGAGGTAGAATGCCACTAAGAAAGCCACAATTCCCAGTCCCCCAAAGGACCATGTATTATTGCTGTATCTCCACGCCTACATGACCAAAAAATTAAAATAATTGACTTCTATCAGCACATGTTTAAAATTGTGAGGGGAAATCCCAACTTAAGAAGCCACATTTCAGTTCCAAAGGACCCTGATAATTGCTGTATCTCACAGCTACATGACCCAAAAAAAATTATAAATATGACTCTCTCAGCCACTATAAAAATTGTGAGTTAGAAATGCCCACTTAGAAGCCACCATTTCTGTTCCAAATGACCATGATTATTTGCTGTATCTCACAGCTACATGACCCCAAGATAATTAATAAATATGACTTCTCAGCCACTATAAAAATTGTGAGGGAGAAATGCCACTTAGAACCACTTTCAGTTCAAAGACCATGATTATTTGCTGTATCTCATAGCTACAATGACCCCCAAAAAATTATAAATATGACTTTCTCAGCCACTTGTAAAAATTGCAGGAGAAATGCACTTAGAAGCCACATTTCTGTTCCAAAGGACCATAATTATAGCTGTATCTCACACAACAAGACCTCAAAACCATGACAATTGCCGAAAACTCTTAAGATAAAGTGAGTTAAATGTAATACGGTTTTGTAATGAAACCTTGCTGACTTTTACATTCTCCTCCACACAAAGGAGAATAAAGAGGAAAAGAGAATAAAAGATTGGCAGTACGAAATGACATTTTAAAAAAAGTTATCAAGAGAGGACCCTTTCTGTTGGAAAAGGAATGTGAAGTAGACCGCTAACTAATTGGTAACCTCGGCAATTGGGCCACAACATCATCAGAGATCCATGCCCTGATTCATCTTGAATGAAAGTCACACGACTCCACAATATCTGTGGAAGGCACGGATGAGTTGAGTCTGTACTCTTAGCACCCCCACTGTGCTTGAAGGTCCGACTCAGATATGACGCAGCAGTGGCTGCTGGGCAAGGACAACACCTACCTCTATGGCGTGAACTAGCCAGCTCGGCCATTTCCCAATCGTCCATTTTGGATACCCAGAATTCTATTGGGTCGGAACACATGCAAAAAACATCGGTTTTTGAGACGCAGAAAGTCGTGCACCATGATCTTAAGCTGATCTCTGAGTGTTGGAAAACGAGTGCCTAGGCTTGCATGCGTTGTGAGGTGGTAAACAAGAGATTGCCAAGGTCACCCATTAGTCATCCCCACCTTCCCTGCTGCAAGCCCATACGCCTACTTGGCACTCTATGCTTTTCACGTCGCTGATGTTGTTCCACCGGACATTTGGGGCGGAAGCAGACGCAAACAGGATGTCTTCCATGTGATCAATCAGCATAGGTCACCCTCTTCCTCCTGCATTTTACTGTCTAATTGGTTGGGTGGAAGGAAATGCTATATTTTTTTGTACATGGGGATACCAGGAGGGTGGCCCACCCAGTAACTGATTGTTCCATTTTGATGGCCCTAATGTGAGGATCATGTTGGAGGAAATGGAAAGCATCCAAGCACTCATGTAGAGATGGAGCCCTTGATTTTCCCCAGCCCTCTTCAGTGTCGAGGGGCGCTAGCAAACTGATCTTCCCCATCTTCCTCCTCCGCCTCAAATTCGGCTAGCAACCTCTTTCCAAGCAGGACGGTCGTAACATCGGTGTCTAGGAATACCCCCCTCCTCCTCCTCCTCCGCTGCCTCCGACACAGCGTTCCACAACAGCCCTGACTTGCCTGAGATGATGCACCCAGAGAGCTGATGCGGCCACCTTGCTGCACTAGCTCTTGGACCCCCGAACACTGCCTAATGAGACCGATAAGAAATTTGTGAAACTGTCGGCCCTTGTGGATTTGATGGAGAGAAAGCTCCGTGTCCGCATCTGTGTCCGTCCTCCTCCTCCGTCGCTGGCTGGATAACCTGTTGTATTATCATCAGAAGTGTCCAACGATCGTGGTTCCAAACTAGATCACCACAATGCTCACTGCTGACAAGGGCATGTCCGCACTAACCATTTTGGTCTTCTGTACAAAACTGGCAGGATGGTGGATAGCTCTTTCACCTGCCTCCACTCTCGTGGTTTCAACACCCCGAGTCCGCACCGCTGCTTGTTCAGTGTCCATGTGTCACTGCTACGTACGGCGTAATGGCATTGTGCTGCTGCCACAATCGCTGAGGTAGCATGAGGAGGGTGGAATTCCAGCGTGTTAGCCGACACGTCCAACAATGATAACGGTATTGACGGGAGCCGAGCAACGCGCACGCGCCCAAGGCTGGACGACGCAGGTTCGAACGGACTGAAGTGCGAACTCAGACCTCGAGCTTCTTCAGCAGCAGTCCAGAACCCGGTACGGCTACTTAGAAATTTCCTGACGACAAGGTTCATGACATGTGCCCAGGCAAGGGGATGTGCTCCAGAGCCTACCGATCTAAACTGCGGCCAGCAGATTTTCGTCCCATTATCGCAACACCACCTTGCCTGGCAAAGGTTCTTGGTCACCCAGCCAGCGCTCGGTCCTCATTGCGTGAGAGCCTCCATAGCTCCTACCTGTGTGCGGACGGTCTCCAATGCAGATTAAATTTCAAAACGACCTGTGTCTCTGGGCACTGTGAAGCCACCAGAAGACCGTTGGGGGAAAAGAGCCCTTCACCATCCCTGCCCTGTTTGAAGACGTGCCGCCGAGGCCTTATAGCAGCCACCGTCACCCTCAGAGACATCCACGGCCAGCACCCCAGTGAGCTGGTACCGAGATAAATAGCTTGCTCTTGGCCGGCTACTAGTCCATTTGTCGGTGGCGATATGGACTTTTCCGGACACAGATGCAGACAACGCGCTTGAAATTTTAGATGACACGTGGCTGGCCAGGGCAGGGACGGCTTTTCTGGCAAAGAAATGCCTGCTCGGCATCTGGTATTGGGGGGCAAGCGAGGGCCATGACGTGGCGGAACCCATCTGTGTCCACCAGACGGAAAGGCAACATTTCCAAGGCCAAAGCCTGGCAATGCCGACATTCAGGCTTTTGGCTTTGGGATGGTTTGGGTTAAAGTGTTTCTTCTGCTCCCAAACCTGGAAGACAGAAGGCTGGCTGCTAGACTGGCCGCTGTACGGCGTGCAGGTCGTCAAACTGGCGGAAGGAGAAGGGGTAGGATGGGTCTCTGGTGGTGCTGGTGGTACTCGGGCGACGGTGGAGGCTGAAGCGGAGGCTGATCCCTGATCATGACTCTGAGAGACATGGGCAGCTGAGGAACGCTTGGTGGTGGCGGAGGAGGAGGAGGCGGAGACAGAGGGTGTGACAGTGGTTGGAGGCCCGGCGTCGGTCTGGCCTTTTTTGGCCAAGTGTTCCCTCCATTTCAACTCATGCATTCGCTGCATGTGACTAGACATGTTGGTGGTGGTTAACCACTTAAGGTTCTTGCCTCTACTTATGCTTTTACGGCAAAGGCGGCATATGACATCGCTGGGTGAATCAGAGGCTTGCTCAAAGAAGGCCCAGGCTTGAGAGGTCCTGGACCTTTTTGACGGCGATAAGCGAGGAGCGGGTTTGCGCTGACCGTGGCTGGCGGAATCATATCAGCGGACTTCTGCGACCGCCCTCTCCCTTTTTGTGGCGGGACCCGTATTGACACTACCCCATCGTCTTCCTCCTCGTCCACTGATGAAGCGCTCGCAAGCAAATTCTGCGGAAAAGACCAGGATGGATCCGCAATGTCGTCATCATCATCATCATCAACACAGGTGACTTGGTCGTCCTGACTTTCTGCATCCAGAAGCTGCGGGCTACAAGCAAGGGGCACTGCAAGGCGTTGCCGACCGCCCGGGATTTTTGCCGATTGACCGGCTTCCTCACCTCCTCTGATGGCATCAGTAACTGGGCGTCAGAGCAGACTAAATCATCCTCTTGATCTTTTAACATGCCTTCTGACCCCAACCGCATTTTGTCATCAAAGAGGTCTTCAGACAATGGATTATCCACAGTGGTGGGTACACGAGTTGACTTTTGGGCTGCTTCATGTTGGACGGATGCTGATGATGCTGATGACGACATTTGTGGCCGTGACTGCGAGGACGAGGAGGTAAGACTGCTAGATGCAGGTTGCATTAACCACTGAAGGACAGATTGGCGACGATGTTCGTTACTTAGATTCACAGGGCCCTGACCCAGCGATGACAGGCCTGACGGTCCTGCAACTGACGATCCGCTGGCATGCGTGTTGTCGCCAGCACTGGAAGGAGCACCTTCTCTCGTACCTCTACCTCCATGTGCTACCCCCCTCTTTGCTCGCTTACCACCTGCATTTCGCTCCATGTTCAGAAATATAAAAATTTGAGAAGGAATGGAATAGTTTTGGAAAGTCTCTTATTAAAAGACGGCAAATCACAGCTATTCTCAAATCCCTCTAATCAAAACAAAATTGCTGGATTCAAATTAACTGCAAGTTTCTATCAACAATCTTGACAGGGCATAAGTCCAAAAAACACGTATCTGTTTATGTTTTGATTATAATAACACTGTATTTTTTGCACCTTTCAATTCACCTGTGGTGATATAGAATAGCGGTTTTCAGATTCACGTAGATGCTGCGACAATGAACCAGGCTGGTGCGCAAAAAGTCAAAAAACACGTAACTGTTATTTTTTGATATATTAAAACTGTATTTTTTGCACCTTTCAATTCACCGTGGGTGAATAAAGAATGCTGTTTTAAGATTACGTAGATGTGCTCAATGAACTGTGATGGGTGCGCAAAAGTCAAAAACCACGAAACTGTTAGGTTTTGATATAAAAAACGGTATTTTGCACCTTTCCATTCACCTGTGGTGGAATATAGGAATTGCTGATTTTAAATTTTACGTAGATGCCAGCATCAATGAACAGTGCAGGGTGCGCCAAAAGACAAAAACACGTAACAGTTATGTTTTTGATATAATAAACGTTATTTTTTGCCCTTTCACTTCACCTGTGTTGAATATAGAATTGTTTTTTTAAGATTTACTGATAGCTGCGTCCAATGAACAGTGCTGGGGGTTTAGGGGCGCAAAGTCAAAAAACCGTAACTGTGATGTTTTCGTACATACACGGTATATTTTGGAAACAAACACCTGAGCTGACTACAAGATTGCTGGTTTGTAATTAAGTGCAAGGTGGATATATCAACAGTCCACATGAAATGGGTAAAATTGAACACCTATCAGAAAATGATACTGATTAATAAAAGTGGAGTTTTGCAGCTAACCAAGAGACCTTCAGTTACAAAAATGATGATTTACTCCATATAAGTTCGGCTTGCCCAATATCCAGAATATTCAATAGCAAACTGTTAATAATAAGATATTCCACTACATGTCTACACTAAGGTCTTGGTGAACTTTATCCAGTGTCTTATAGATAGAGCTTGTCTGTGTATCGCACCGCGCCCCTCTCCCCCCCCGCTCCCACCGCCGTGAATTTACAGCGTAGATGCGGACTTTAAAATTCTCTCGCTAACTACATAAAATCTTCAAAAATCTCTAATCTAACTAAATTGGGAAGGATCACAGCTAATAGTATAGGTTTCTCTGTGCAGAATAGAACTAATTTTCGCTGAGCTGTTTGGCCCACAGGCAGAGCGCAGGTCCTATCCCTATGAGACGCTGAGAGACACTGAGGCTGAAACAGGAAACGCGTTCTATGTAAACGGGGTCATGTATTTTTTCCACCAATCCAAACCATACACATCCCAGTCATGACGTCGCACCACATCTCACCCGCTCTATTCTGTAATCTGATATTGCAGCCGCCAAAATTACAGGAAGCGCCGAAAAAGGCGCGATCTTAATAGATGATGCACAGATTTTAACCTTAATTATCGCATGATCTGGAAATTTCGATCACCATAAAAACCTTTGTCGATAAAAATCGCTCAACACTAATCATAACTCGTTAGCTGCTGCGATCGCAACAGTTATCTCTACTCCCAATGGCGAGTACAGGAGCCCGGCTGTCAATCACAGCACGATCTCCATGATGCTTTAGGGCTTGTTCACATGGCGTTTTCACTCCCTGTTACAAGCGCTTTTTAGATCCGTCTCTGGGACCGACAGGATCTAAACAATTAGCAGGAAATTTATAAACTGCGGGCAATGGGGAAGACGCAGTTGGCGTTCAAAAGAGAGATCGCCGCTGCGTGTTTCCCCTACCTTCGACATACAATTTTTTCAAAGACGGACCCGGCTGCACTATGGAAAAAATGCAGCGGCGATCTCTCATGTGAACGCCGCTGCGTCTTCCTCATAGCCCGCAGTGATCATCTCACTGCTAATTGTTTAGATCCTGTTGGTCCCAGAGACGGATCTAAAAAGCGTAGTTAACACGGAGTGAAAACACCGTGTGAACAAGCCCTTAAATGGCTTTGCACCATGACGCACACGAATGTCATGGAGTGTTAAAGGCAAGGGCGTTGCTAGGGTCCCAAAACATCCGGGGCCCAGGCCCTTTGTGTTTTGTTCAGTAGGGCGGGGTTCACACGGCATTTTTCGTGCCTCATTGTGAACTGCGGCATGATGTGTTTTTACAGAGAAAAACCTTCTATTCCTGTCACTAATTTTCTGCACATTCCACACAGATCCCGTCCAGCTCCTCAGCAGTCGCTGCACAATGAAAATCCGCCCTGACAAATTTACTTTTTCAAAACCCCCTCACCTCCGTTTGACAGTGCAATATCCCTAAACAGTCACCAAATAATCCACTGATACATGGAGCAAATATACTAGACGACTCATTGTTACTAAAAACACTCCTACAAAACCAAGACCCAAAACTATTACTACTTAAGTATCAAATAATCCTGCCAGACCCTGACCGAACGCAACCCCCACATGTGACTACCAGCTGTACACAGGCTCTGATTACATATACCACCGCCATACAGGGACCATATAGTGGTAGATAAATAGTTGTATGTAATGCTCTGCAGACATTATAAGTGATTACACTGCAGTTACATTTAGTGACTCACAGGAGAAATCTTTTCTGATCAGCGTCGTTCACATTACAATTTCTTCTCCATCCGGTTCACACCTTCATGCTGACTGCTCCCGGCCAATACTCGTCCCTGCAGATTTGGACACAAATATCTTAGAATCCTCACATTTCCAGCAACTCCTTACTTATAGGTATATAAGTCCCTCAGTTAGGTAGGTGTTTGGGTCCCCTCAATTAGGCAGGTATATAAACATAGGGTCATCTAGGCAGGTATATAGATATAGAGTCACTATCAGGCAGGTATATAGATATAGGGTCACTGTCAGACAGGTATATAAATATAGGGTCACCTAGGAAGGTATATAGATATAGAGTCACTATCAGGCAGGTATATAGATATAGGATCACTCTCAGGCAGGTATATAGATATAGGGTTACTCTCTGGCAGTATATATAGATTTAGGAAACTCTCAGGCAGGTACATAGATATAGGGGCACTCTCCAGCAGGTACATAGATATAGGGGCACTCAGGCAGGTAGATAGGGGGCACAGGCAGGTATATAGGGGGGCACAGGCAGGTATATAGGGGTGCACTCAGGCAGGTATATAGGGGGCACTCAGGCAGGTATATAGGGGCTCAAGCAGGTATATAGGAGCACTGAGGCAGCATATGGGGCACACAGGCAGCATATGGGGCACACAGGCAGCATATAGGGGCACACAGGCAGTATATAGGGGCACACAGCCTGTATATAGGGGCACTGAGGCAGTATATAGGGGCACTGAGGCAGTATATAAGGGCACACAGGCAGTATATAGGGGCACTGAGGCAGTATATAGGGGCACACAGGCAGGTAAACGCTATAAAAATACCAACATTTATACTTACCTTTACTCCCCCGGCAAGCGCTCTGTCCTCTTCAGTTCGCACTCCTCTGGCAGCTCCTCGGGCACACGGCCTATGACGGCTGTGCACCCGAGGACAGGCAGCGGCGTGATGAGGTCATTACATCGCGCCGCTGCCAGCTAAGCAATGCGGTGCCGCGTCGGGTCCTCAGCGCTGTGAGGGGCAGGGGCAGGGAGCGCTCGCTCTCTGCTCCGCAGAAGCCCTCGGCTGTATGTGCGTCCAGCAGACGCACATGTAGCTGCAGGGCCAGTCGGTGCTCCAGACCCACGGCAGCGGCCTGGAGCCCGGGAGATTCGGGGCACAAGGGGTTTTATTCGGGGCCCGAGCCCCGAATAAAACTACCTAGCGACGCCCCTGGTTAAAGGGTTAACTTTGAGCACCACTCCAGATCCCACATTGCTTCAAACTCTTGCGTCGCTTCCTCCTCAGTGTCACTTGTACTGTGATGTTCATTGTCACTTTCAGTTTCCCTAGGTTACCTTTACGTTTTGGGTGCTAGAAGTGACATGAAACCTAGAAAATCTGGAAGTGATGTCCGATGGTCGCACAGGAA
The DNA here is from genome assembly GCA_025379985.1 of Phyllomedusa bahiana. Taxonomy (NCBI): domain Eukaryota; kingdom Metazoa; phylum Chordata; class Amphibia; order Anura; family Hylidae; genus Phyllomedusa; species Phyllomedusa bahiana. Next base: position 74,306 of record JAODAL010018474.1, read on the forward strand.
GCGATGCCACAGCATGAGCAACACTGAAAGGTAAACTAACTCCTAAAACATCCTAAAAAACAACTATGATTTAGGGTTAGGCTTATGGTTATGGTTCAGATTAGGGATAAGGTAAGAGATAAGGAAAGGGTTAGAGAATGCAACATGTATGATTTTTAGCACCCAAATGCCACTTTTTATGTGTTTTATATTAGTGTTGAATGTGCCTGATTTATAAACACGGTCTACTGTGGGTCATAAATCAGGCGCATTCTAGCACAAAAACGGTAATTCTGTCTCAGGTGAACTACTTTGAAAGTGGTTTACCTGTTCCAGCAGTAATGTGCCTGGAGTTGCCGTACTAGATATCAATATCTTCGTAC
>JAODAL010018475.1:0-74666 GCA_025379985.1 Phyllomedusa bahiana
ACTCCAAAATGTAAATATATACACAGATCGGCCATAGCATTAGAACCACGTATCTCCTCCACCTGTCTCCCCATTGTGTCACCAAAATTGTTCTGTCTTGTCATGTGTTTTACACTGTTGAAGGAGGCCACTGTCATTAGTGAAAACTGTGGCCATATTGGGGTACATAGTCTGTAGCAGTGTTCAGGCAGGTTGTATATGTCAAAATACCAACCGCCTCCCTCATATATTGAAGGCGTGTGAGTGGTTGTCTTACGGGTATTTTCGCATTTATGCAGTCTCCCAATGTACTGTACTGTGGCTTTTTTGCATGCTGTGTGAATAGATGTCAATTTAATGTGCAGTCTGGTAGTTCCCCTAGTGGTGAGATGTATGGGCTACTGCTTAGCAATCACCTGCACCTGTGTATTTTATCTAAGTAGCTTGGGGGCTGGTGTTGCCTCACTGCTGGTTCAGTCTCATTCCAGCCTTTGAGCTGTGAGTATGGCCGTGTTTCCGCTTTTTTTCTTTGAGAAATTAATGTCCCATTTTTTTTTTGTAAAGTATATGTCAAAGCAGAAAATTGACCAGAGGATCACACTGCCTACCCCACTTGCTGTCTTCTGTAGTACATCCTGGTGATGCATACACCTGCTTGTCTGTATGACATTAATGAAATTGAATTTCTTCTAAGACTTTTTCCATGCCCTATGGTTTAGTTCTGATGCTCCTATGCCCATTGTATCAGTTAGGAATAGCAGAGCTGATATATCATCACTGCTGAAGACCCACCCACAGCCTGAACAAAAAAATGTGAGCCTGAAGCTGGCTGTAAAACATCATGGTGAGGCGACCCCTTTAAGCTGGTTTTGCCTTTACAGACATTGATGTCGTATCAATAAGATAGATCAGCAATGTCAGAGTCGGATAGGTGTGGGATCCACCTCTGGGACCTGCACCGAGCTCCAGAACAGCCCTCAATTAACTGGAGAAGTGTGCACACATTACAGCTCTTAGGCTATGCTCACACGGTGTAATTGCGGCGCGTACAGTATGGCCGCAATTACGCCCGGTGATTTGGGAGTCGTGCTAATATTAGCGACCTCCTGGGGCTCTGAAGGGGGGGGGGGCGGCCCGCCAGCCCCATTGACAGTCATTATTCGCGTTGCGCATTTGCCGCAAGTAATTGACATGTCACTTATCTCCCCGCACATGCAATATGATCGTATTGTACGAGTGGGGAGAGGAGGCGTGATCCATTGTTCTCCACGAGAGCTATGGATTACCGAAATTACGGTAATTTGCCCGTGTGAACATAGCCTTAGAGACTATGCAGACAGCACGGTCACCGATGCTGCCTCCTCTTACTGAAACTCCAATGACTAATCCAGACACCAGAGACTCCAGCAGATTTTACAACATGTTCCTAAAACCGCCAACTTTGAAAACCGAGCAGAAAAAAAGAGCTGTGTAGACTACAGGTCTTTTTTTTTTGTATTGAGGTCTATGTGAAAAGTTTACCGTCAGATTTTCAGAGGATTCTAAAAAAACACTGAAAACCTATGCAGTGTAGACATAGCCTTAATGTTTGAGCTGGACTGCTGTCTTTCATCTAGCTGAAGCTTCTGACATAGTCTTATTGCTGTACCCGCATTACTAAGTGCCGTCCCTCCTTCCTGCCATCCATGGCAAGTACCCTCATGTGCCTAATTGTAAATACAGCTGTGGATATCAAGAGTGCCTTAGGCCTTATGTATATGGAATATTATGGATCTGTACTACTCTATAGAGCAGGGGTGTCAAACTGCGGCCCTCCAGCTGTTGGCAAACTACAACTCCCATCATGCCCACTGTTATATTTTATATAAATGCATGATGGGAGTTGTAGTTTCCCAACAGCTGGAGGCCGCATTTACACCGTGCTATAGAGCATTCATATAGCAGCTATAGAAGTGCATAGACCCATACTGTAGCCTCATATGCGTTTGGTTTCATACTGAGGTTTTATTATCTGTTAGAGTCTATATTTTGTCATAATCTGACACAGTCAGACACAGACACACTCTGACACAGTCTCCCCTGCTGCTCTCTCCTTTGGTGGCCTCCACTTTACCCATGCTCCCCGCCCTGGCAACACGCATGGCGGAGGTGTCGGCCTTCTCCTGTCGGATACCTGTTCCTTCGCCCCCATTCCGCCATTACCTTTCCTCAACCTCCCGTCCTGTGAGGTGCACTCTGTCCACATCTACTCCCCCCTCCAATCGCCAAGTGGCAGTCGTCTACCGACCACCAGGCCCTGCCACCACCTTCCTTGATCACTTCCCGTCCTGGCTTCTCCACTTTCTCTCCGCTGATACCCCAACTATCATAATGGGAGACTTTAACCTCCCCATCGACACACCCCACTCTGCTGCCACAAAACTCCTCTCGCTCTCCTCTTCCTTTTGGGCCTTCCCCAGTGGGACCTCGGGAGCCATTTAAAAAATGGACATACGCTGGACCTCGTCCTCACCCGCCTCTGCCCCCTATCTGACTTCTCAACTCTCCACACCCTATATCTGCCCCACAACCTGCTTACCTTCACCACTATCTCCTCCCCACCATGCCTCCTGTCTCACACCAAGACACCCCCGCAGGAACCTTCAAAAACTTAACCCTCGCACTCTTTTCGGACTCTCTGGTATCTCTCTCTACCATATCCTCGTTAGATGACCCCAACACAGCCACCACTTTCCCTACAACCACACAATCACCCCCTTCTTGATTTGGGGTCGCCCTCTCACACACAACAGAACCCACAAAACAAACAGACAACCCGGGCACACACACTCCCCCCAACAGCTGAGGCGAGCCTCCAGAATTGCCGAACGCCACTGGAAGAAAACCCGCTCCACCACCGACTTCACCTCATACAAACTATCACTACACACATTAAGTCTGCACTCGCCTCAGCCAAACAGGATTACTTCACCACTGTCATATCCTCCCTGTCCACAACCCCAGACAACTATTCAAAACCTTCAACTCGCTTCTCTGTCCACCAGAACCTCCTCCCCCAACCCTCCTTTCAGGGGATGACTTTTCCACCCACTTTCTAAACAAGACCAACCTCATCAGAAAAGCATCACTCCACTGTCCCCCCCGGGCCCACACCCATGCCGGCACAGTCCCCACCGCCAGCCCCTCTACCCACACAGTTCCCACAGCCACCACCTTGCACGATCCCCCCTAACTTGCTTCTCCACTGTCACTCATGACATGCTCTCCTCCCTACCTCCAAATCCAACCTCACTACCTGTAACCTTGATCCACCCCATCCCACCTTATCCCAGACCTCCGACCTATTATACTCCCAGCTCTCACCCATCTCTTCAACCTATCACTAACCTCTGGCATCATCCCTTCACCATTTAAGCACGCCACCATCACACCCATCCTGAAGAAACCTTCTCTTGACCCCTCCTCTCTGTCCAACTATCGCCCCATCTCACTGCTTCCATTTGCTTCGAAACCTCCACGAACAACACTTTTACCTTCAATTGTCCCCCCCCACTGTCCTCCAACTCTCTTCTTGACCCACTGCAATCGGGTTTTCCGATCCCATCACTCTACAGAAACCGCCCTAACCAAAGTCACCAACGACCTACTAACCGCTAAAGCCTCACGCCACTATTCTGTGCTTCTCCTCCTAGACCTGTCCTCCACCTTTGACACTGTTGACCATTTCCTCCTGCTACAAATCCTCTCCTCCTCGGCATCACAACTCACCCTTTCTTGGACCTCCTCATACCTCACGAGGGAACATTGTGTCTTTTCCCTTCGCACCACCTCCTCCTCCGCCCCTCTCTCTGTTGGTGTCCCCCAGGGTCAGGTCCTGGGCCCCTTTACTCTTCTCTATCTACACTCTTGGTCTGGGTCAGCTCAAGCATCACATGGCTTCCAGTAACACCTGTATGCTGATACCCCAACTCTACATCTCCGGCCCAACATTAACTCTCTACGTCCCGGATCCCAGACTGCCTGTCATCCATATCCTCCTTCTTCTCCTCCCGTCTCCTAAAACTTAATGTAGAAAAAAACTGAATTCATTATCTTCCCACCGTCGCACTCCATCCCCACCCCCTGACCCTCTCTATCATAGTCAATGGCTCTACAACCTCCACCGGGTTCCACAAGTCCGCTGCCTTGAGAAACACTTGATTCCACTTTGTCCTTCAAACCCCAAATCCAAACCCTTACCCCACCTGCCGCCTCCACCTGAAAAACATCTCTTGCATCCGCTCATCTCCTTAACCCTGTCACTAACAAAAATGCGGTCCATGCCCTTGTCATTCCCCTCGACAAACTGCAACATCCTTCTCTGCGGCCTCCCCCATCGAGCACTCTTGCTCCCCTTCAATCCATTCTCAACTCTGCTCCGTCTTATCCACCTCTCTCCTCGCTACTTTCCCCTGCCTCTCCCCTCTGCCAATCCCTTCACTGGCTTCCCATTGCCCAGCGCATTAACTTCAATTTTACTAACCTTTAACCTCCAAGGCGCTCCATAAACCTTTCCCCTCCATACTTCTCTGCTCTAATCTCAGATACCCCCCCCCTCACGCACCCACCTCCGCTCCTCACAGGCCCTTTCTTCTCCGCTCTCCTCTTGTCACCTCCTCACACAACCGTCTACAAGATTTCTCTCGTGCCTCCCCCATACTCTGAACTCACTGCCCCAACACATCAAACTCCTCCCCAATTTTCACCAGCTTCAAAAGCAACCTGAAAACCCACTCTTCAGGATAGCCTACAACCTAGAATGGCCCGCTGTCACTACACCCCACAAACATGTCTGCCCTCCCCTTTTCTTTCTCTTTCCCCCTTCCTTGTAGATTGTAAGTCTTCGCGGGCAGGGGCCCCCTCTCCCTCTGTACCTGTTGTTAATCACAGATTGTCACTATTGTAAATGTTTGACTTATGTTATGTATGTAACCCCCTGAATGTACAGCGCCCTGGAATCAATGGCGCTATAAAATAAATAATAATAATAATCAATCCTATCTTCTATAATGGAAACATGCTTGTCTAGAGGCATTGCTTCTAGGCAAGAGCATCTGCACAATACAGTGCCATATGGAAGAAGTGTATGGCGGTATGTTGGCTCACAGTGCCCACATGGTACTACTTGTAGAGGCTAGATGCACAATGATCTACCATGTGCATACAGACCAATGATAACTTCCTTGTCTATACTGCCAGTATATTTTATCATACTGGTATATTTTACAAATATTGCCAATGTTTAAAAGTCGCATTCACAGTATATGCTTGAAGGTGATTCATTTATATAGTAAACAAAAAACACCCCCAAAAAACTGACCTTATTATCTACATTAATGAAGGACAATGCAGCTCCCATTTTTCCATAGCATTTTACCTAGTAAAAGCCGTAGATGAATGTTTTCCAGTCCAGCATCTAACACATAAGGTGGGCAGTGACATCACCTTCTTCCCCAACCCTGCCTTCCCACTCTCTTACTTTGTCTATGGTCTTTCATGTTCTCTTATCTGAGACTGAATAATGGACCGATCATACTGTCTATGGATTTATGCCAATAATAAAGTGATGACAATCAATTTTATAACCTTACCGTAGGCTGTAAAGCAACATAAATTTCTTGGACCGCTCTAAAGTGCAGCCTTTTTTTGCCAGTAAATGTCACCACATGTTAAATCAGCATATTTCATACGTATCAGTTTTATGTAGTGCAACCCACAAACACCCCGTTTGAGTTTTAATTATATCTGTCCTGGACAAAGGATACAAAGGGTGGGTATCAAGGGCATTGGGGCACAAAGTAAAGGAGACAGAGAATGATATCCCAATGCCAACCTCCATTATGCACCAGTGAGAGGGGAAATCACAAGCAAAGGGGTCTCAAGGGCACAGTTCGTCTTGGACATACAACTCGGGCCCCGCTGGGGTCTCAAGGGCACCGTTCGTCTTGGACACACAACTCGAGCACCGCTGGGGTCTCAAGGGCACAGTTCGTCTTGGACACACAACTCGGGCCCCGCTGGGGTCTCGAGGGCACAGTTCGTCTTGGACACACAACTCGGGCCCCGCTGGGGTCTCAAGGGCACAGTTCGTCTTGGACACACAACTCGGGCCCCGCTGCCTTCTGTGCAACTTGGGGCTGACCAGGGGATACTCTGTACCACAACAGCTAACACTCAGCTCTCACTCAGCTTAAACTATGATCACATATCCCATATGGTTCAAAGACCCCACAACACACATACACTGCCAAAACCTTTCAATTTAGGAGTGAAAGGACTCTTCAAATACTACCGGTCATGTGCACCAGCAGTCACTTTGGAGATATATACAGGGTTCATTAGGGAAACAAGGCAAAACTATCAAAGTTTTACGCTTTAGTACAGTGCTTAGTTACAATAATTACAAAATAACAGACATATATAAAATGTGCTGTACAGTAATAAAAAGGGATAAAATAACGAAAAACAGTCCTTTTCCAATTTGATCAGCTAAAGAATCTGGGCAGCGGAACAGAATTGGACAGACCTACGCTTGATGCGAACTCCTGGATCTGACAATGGGCTTCTGCCTTCAAGGTGTTTTTAAGGAATTTTTGCTGTATGTGTAGAGTAGTATTTGTATTATTGCATGACCATTTGACACTTTTACGGATGTAGAATATTACTGGCACATATATTTTATTAAGACTCCTTTGTCAAAAAAGATTGTTGTTGCACGGATTGGGGGGACACCCGTATATGACTGCATTACCAGGGTTTTTCTTTGAGATGGCCCTCTTAAAGGGGTTCTCCACTTCCTAAATAAATCTAATAGCCAACTCCTAAAATGAAAGCACCAATACGCCTCTTCCTCCGTTCCCCGATTCCAGTGCTCCTTCTTGTTTTCATTTTGCTACTCCTAAACGGGGACGTCACCGTTGCAGCCCCCGATTGGCATCAGCAGGCACGTGTCTGCTTACATCACTAATCAGAGCGGTTCACTTCTGAACGGTGATGTTATTTGGAGGCGCATAACCGCTGCAGCCAATCAACTGACACAGCGGTGACATCCATGTTAAATGGGTTTTACCACAAAGTAAAGTCCTCAGTGCTGGCCGATCGGCATGCATGTGGATGAAGAGGCCATCGTTTACGGCCGTCCTACTCATTCACTGCTGTGGAAGCTTTCAAAGATAGTGACGCCCTCCTAATTCATGTACATGACCAACTCACAGCGATCGACCAGCACTGGGGATTTTACTTTGTGGTAAACCCATTTAAGAAGTAGCAGAATTAAAACGAGATTGATGAGTTTCAGCGCTGAAATCGGAGAACAGAGTATTATTTTTTTATTTTATTGGGGCCCTGAGAGCTGCCTATTCATTTTTCTTAGGAAGTGGACAACCCCTTTAAGATGTTGTGCTGGTGCAGAATACAGTGCAGAGGATCTTGGCAGAGCCGGGCTCATTTTTCTATGTAAGAATGTTAATTTGGTAACGTTAATGCGACAATTTTTGTATTCGAAGCATGCCCAAATCCACATTGTTGTTTGCTGTGCTGAAAGTGTGCAGCGGCATGATAAATTTGAGTTTTGTTGGCGCGGATAGTATTTGGGGTATTGTAGCAGGGGAAGAAAATCTAAAAATATTATGTTGTGATCATTGTTATGGCCAAATGACTTGCTGAAGCAACAGGGCTGAGATTAATTGGCTAGTCAGGGAAGATAAATTGTCTGCTCTCGTCTTTCTGTGTGCAGACAGCTTCAAACTTCCTCTCCTAAAGCTGCTGGCAGGCACTTTATAACACATACCTCCTGACGGCTTTCCTATTTATTTATTTATTTCTCTTGAGCGGTTGGGTGGAGTGATTTCTTCATACTGAACACTAATTATCATAGGCATCCTATGGTGCTAGCTTTGTACCCTATATGCAGGGCAATCAGAAAATGATACTGTTAAACCGCTTCTAAATACTATTTATTTATACAGTCATGGCCAAAAGTTTTGAGAATGATACAAATGTTAATTTTTACAAAACTACTGCATCAGTTTTTATAATGGGAATTTGCAATACCCAGAATGTTATAAAGAGTGATCACTTAAACAGCAATTAAATTTCCAAAATCAATAGTTGGGCCCAAGAAATTAACTTTTTCCCCCAAAACACATTTCCACTTCATTGCAGGCCTGCCTTAAAAGAACCAGCTAACACGCTTCAGTGATTTCTCCATTTAAAACAGGGGTGGGTGTTGATTAGGACAGGGCTGGAGATCAATTTTGTCATGATTAAGTAAGAATCACACCACGGACACTTTAAAAGGAGGCTGGTGCTTGGTATCATTGTTACTCTTCTGTTTTAACCATGGTTATCTCTAAAGAAACACGTGCAGTCATTATTGCCTGCACAAAACTGGCCTAACAGGGAAGAGTATCGCAGCTAGAAAGATTGCACCTCAGTAACAATCTATCACATCATCAAGGAATTCAAAGAGAGAGGTCCATTTTGCCAAAAAGGCACCAGGGCGCCTAAGTAAGACCAGCAAGCGCCAGGACCGTCTCTTAAAAGTGTTTCAGCTTCGGAAACGGGCTACCAGCAGTGCAGAGCTTGCTCAGGAATGGCAGCAGGCAGGTGTGAGTGCATCTGCACGCACTGTGAGGCGGAGACTCATGGAGCAAGGCCTGGTGTCAAGGAGGGCAGCAAAGCAGCCACTTTTCTCCAGAAAAAAACATCAGGGACAGACTGATATTCTCCCAAAGGTACAGGGAGTGGACTGCTGAGGACTGGGGTAAAGTCATTTTCTCTGATGAATCCCCTTTCCGAATGTTTGGAACATCTGGAAAACAGCTTGTTCGGAGAAGACAAGGTGAGCGATACCACCAGTCTTGTCTCATGCCAACTGTAAAGCATCCAGAAACCATTCATGTGTGGGGTTGCTTCTCAGCCAAGGGAATCGGCTCTCTAACAGTCTTGCCTAAAAACACATCCATGAATAAAGAATGGTAACAGAATGTCCTCCAAGAGCAACTTCTCCCAACCGTCCAAGAGCAGTTTGGTGATCAACAATGCCTTTTCCAGCATGATGGAGCACCTTGCCATGGCTCAGGGAACAAAACATAGAGATTTTGGGTCCATGGCCTGGAAACTCCCCAGATCTTAATCCCATTGAGAACTTGTGGTCAATCATCAAGAGACGGATGGACAAACAAAAACCAACAAATTGTGACAAAATGCAAGCATTGATTGTGCAAGAATGGACTGCTATCAGTCAGGATTTGGTCCAGAAGTTGATTGTGAGCATGCCAGGGAGAATTGCAGAGGTCCTGAAGAAGGGTCAACACTGCAATATTGACTTGCTGCATTAACTCATTCGAACTGTCAATAAAAGCTTTTGTTAATCATAATATGATTGCACTTGTATTTCTGTATGTGATAAAAACATCTGACAAACACACATAAAAACCAGAGGGCAACAGATCATGTGAAAATAGAATATTTGTGTCATTCTCAAAACTTTTGGCCATGACTGTAGAATAAGTCCTGGTCAGCCAATGGCTCAAAAGCTATATGTGGCTCGTGGACCCTCTGCCTATGGCTCTTCAGCTGGTGACCATTACTACCGTGCCCCAGTGGCATCAGCAGTGTTAGGGCTTGTCCCCAGGGTACCGGTTATTTGTCGGTTTTTCAGACGGTTTGTAGTTTTTACAAACTGTCTGAAAACTGACAAGCAACACTGTTCCATAGACTTCAATGGAAAATCCGTGCAGCAGTCCCTACTGTACGAATTTTCCGCTGGATGGTTTTTTACCAGGGCTGTGGAGACGGCAAGCCAAAGCCCCGACTCCGACTCCTCAATTTTCCAAACCTCCGACTCCCTACTCCAACTCCCTCATACACGGCGCATGTTTAAGTGATAACTTTACTGTAGTAAAATGGTAACATCAGGCTGTTTATCACCTTATGATACAATAATCAAGCTATTTAGGTAGAACAGACACTGATAAACAAAAGGGTAACAATGTTTTGATCTTTTGAATACTTGTGGGTAGAGTTGTAGAAAAAGCTGTATTTGTATCCAAGTCCAGTCTGCACCAACACTGGGAATGTGTAGAAGAGACAGGGGATGATATTTTAGTCAAGACATGCTTGAATCTGATCCAGAGCCCAGAAAGATTCAGGAAGTATTGAAAACCAAAAGGTGGAATTACAAAATAATAACAAAATAATAAAAAATAACATTTTGATTTTTAGGAGCAAAATAGTAACAATGCAGTTACAGGAAAGAATCTGCAGAACTAAGCAGATGCTAAATACTTGCAAGTCAAATTTATGTATAAGATCGGTAAGATGAGTGTATATAAAATTACAGTAGCCTCATGTACAAAGCTGTAGTGGATGGCGAGATATGGAGCCTGAAAGTCACAAGTTCAAAACATTGTTACCATTTTGCTTGTCAGTGTAAAATATATTTATTGGCTAGGACTTTAGAACGCAAAAAAATTGTAAATATGCAAAACACTGCAGGAACATTTGTGGAGTCTCTGAATTTGTTCTGAGAAATAGTATTGCCTCCATCAGATCCTGCATACATGACCTCACATCTGCTCTCATTATTTCCAGGCTAGAGAACGGCCTCTCTACACTAACTTGGTTTGGAGCAAAGCGGTGACCACACGGGCAACATCTCTAACAATGTCAGGGTAGAAAGGAATTGCCTCAGCCACAGTCAGTTTAGATGAATGGTTGAACTCTTCTACTACTTTGAAAGCAGGTGAAAAATTGTGCTGAAATCTGTTTGCCATGGGAGCAGAATATTTTCCCCTGGGGCAGCACATTGCCTGCTCCATGTCATCAATTACACTCCTCATGTGATAAGGCTGAAGATATGGGAGCAGTAGCACTGGCCCAATTCCTCTTGGTCTTTGCACTGCATCGAACTAACTGGACCGACTTATTATATAGTTTGGGAGTCTGAGTCGTTCCCTTTTATGACGACTCTGACTCCTGCAAAATAGGCACCGAATCCGGCTCCACGACTCCGACTTCACAGCCCTGGTTTTTACATCGTCGCTGGTCCAAAAAACTTAGAACATGTTCATTCTTCCGCTTGGTTTTCGGGCGGAACATGAACATGTGGGTGCGAAGGGGAACGGCTTGAATCTGCAAACCGCGGAGAAAAGCCGTCCCCCTACGTGCCAAAAAAGAGCAAATACCGATCAGCATTTCCAACCTTGGTCTTTACCGTGTAAACGCACCCTTTTTGTATTGTTAATACTTGGCACTAGGGTCAAGACCACATGTCTGATACACATATCTGGAGGTGCATCAATGTAGGAATCAGTTTAATGAAATGCTCATTCCCCCCTTTCTACCAGCCTCTTGTAAGATCATTGGTGCCCTTAAATTTATTAGAAGATATTTTTGTGCAGCCCCTGCTGGTTCATTGTCTGCTTGTATTAGCAGAATTTCAAGAAATGTTTTCACCGTAGTAAGTAGATGCTTGACAAATGCCATAAGATACTCCTCATCGGGTTCGACTATTGGGATCCCCATTATGGAGGGACAGCAGCACAACCCTATTCAAGTGAAACTCTTTGAATTTCTAGAGATCTGTGGTGGTTTTAGGGTTTTGACCACAACTGAACAGTCAGCTATTGTATATCCTGGCTATAGACCATAACTTGCTACAGGGGAAAACTACTGCAGAATTTTTGCAAAGTTCCAGAACTGAATGAGAATAAAAAGTAGAGATAAATTAGCATTTGTTACTTAAAGGGATGTTTTCATCGGGCTGTTTCATGGAGCCTGTTCTTCATAGCCAGCTTTAGATGCCTACCTTCTGTCTGCACTGTGGGTGCTTCTACAGCGTTGACTGATATTTTAACCCAGCTATTCCTAGCGGAGCCTGTTAGATGGACATTGGTGATGGATGGGTTTTAACAGTCGGCAAAAGGGTGCAGAGCTTTAAAGGGTTAAAGTTTGTCAGTTTGTGCCGCTGATAAGACCCAACAGGGAGCGATTGTCACCATCCCTGCCAGGGCTGCTAGAGCAGAGAGATGTGGTCAGTAACCTAGGAAACCTTCTGTAACCAAGCAGCAGACAAGAACTGCTCTAACTCTGAAATGCAAAATCACAACAGCAATGTATTTGGTAAGTGTTTACCTTTGCCTACATGTTTAAAGCTAGCGAATGTGATGTAATCTCCTGTCTCTTTCTGAGACATCTCAATGTTTCCATTAATAACATAAACTGCAGTGCTGTGCTGGATCCATCACATGATGGACATTAGTGTTGCCAAGCGGACCTGATTTACTTTTAATGTGGCCTGTGAGGTTCCTGCTGCGGTGATCAAGTTCGACAGGAAGAATAGTACTACAGGCAGAACTGTCTTTATTGTAAAAAACACGAAGCCTGATGTAAATGGTCTTAACAGGGCTGGGCTGTGGGGGGACACAGATGTGAACATAGCCTTGGTGTTTAAACTATATTATCAGGTAAACCGATTTAGAAGGCTCACACTATACACAAATTTAAAGAAATTGCAATAATTCAGCAAAAGTATATTGGTGTCAGCTAATTCCCAGGAAGTACCCAAGGGAAGCAATGTGGATTCCCTTCTACATGCTCCCCCATCAGTCTCTGAGCCTAGTTAACGGGGTTGTCTCACTACATTGATTCAGCTCCCCTCAGTCCTGTTTTTTTGGTTTCATTTTGAATTCAGGGGTGTGTTTACTGGCTTCCACTAGGCTGCAGTAGAAGCCAGGTCTGTAGCTATAGCAACCAGTGCTGGCAGCCTATCATGAGAGATCAAACAGGTCTGTAGCTATAGCGACCTGAGGAGCTGATGCAGCCCATACAAGAGGGGATATCTCGGAATAGGTGGGACACTGTTAATGGACATATATTGCAAAGTGATTTGTTTTTGCAAGATCTTTAACCTTAGGCCATGTTCACACGGCCATCTGCGGGAAGTAATTCGGTCCGTAATTATGCGCCAGAGTGCGCCAATTACGGGCTGAATCCGTCCTGGTAACTACGGTAATCCACAGTTCTCATAGAGAACTATGGATTACGTCTCCTCTCCCTGTTCGGCGAATACCCCGAGCGGGGAGATAATTCACATGTCACTTTACAGCGGCGTATACGCGCCGCTAGCAGTGATTCTCTATGGGCCGGCGAGGTGCCGGCCCCCCGCTCCCGCCCTACAGCCCCTTTAATGGAAAAATCTGTCCATTTGTCCGAGCCACCACTTGATCCATTACACTTGCAACACTGAGAGACCATACACAAATGACATTATGTAATTTTGACAGTTTTTCATAACACCCACTTGTCTTGTGATATCAGTATACATATAAAATACATTAAACCACCCATTAGGCAAGTCCACCAACCCCTCCTAAAGTGATGTTATTTGTGTATGTACCCAGAATGAGGGCAAACTTGATTACAGACATTTTGGTTCTTATATACAGTGAGTAAAAAAAGTATTTGGTCAGCCACCAATTGTTCAGGTTCTCACACTTAAATAGATGAGAGAGGCCTGTAATTGACATCATAGGTAGACCTCAACTAGAGACAAAATGAGAAAACAAATCCAGAAAATCACATTGTCTGATTTGGAAAGAATTTATTTGCAAATTATGGTGGAAAATAAGTATTTGGTCGATAACAAAAGTTCATCTCAATACTTCACAATTCTTCACAAGGTTGGCACACACTGTTGCTGGTATGTTGGCCCATTCCTCCGTGCAGATCTGCTCTAGAGCAGTGATGTTTTGGGGCGGTCACTGGGTAACACAGACTTTCAACTCCCTCCAAAGGTTTTTTATGGGGTTGAGATCCGGCCACTCCAGGACCTTGAAATGCTTCTTACCAAGCCACTCCTTCATTGCCCTGGTGGTGTGCTTGGGATCATTGTCATGCTGAAAGACCCAGCCACGTTTCATCTTCAATGCCCTTGCAGATGGTAGGAGGCTTGCACTCAAAATCTCACGACACATAGCCCCATTCATTCTTTCATGTACACGGATCAGTCATCCTGGTCCCTTTCCAGAGAAACAGCGCAAAGCATGTTGTTGCCACCCCCATGACCATATGACATTCTCCTTATACTCTTCTGGATCATCCAAATGCTCTCTAGCAAACTTCTGATGGGCCCGGACATGTACTAGCTTAAGCAGGGGGACACGCCTGGCACTGCAGGATCTGAGTCCCTGGCGGCGTAGTGTGTCACTGATGGTAGCCTTTGTTACATTGGTCTCAGCTCTCTGCAGGTCATTCACTAGCTTCCCCCTCCCCCCCCTGGGGTTCTGGGATTTTTGCTCACTGTTCTTATGATCATTTTGACCCCATGGGGTGAGATTTTGCATGGAGCCCCAGATCGAGGGAGATTATTAGTGGTCTTGATTGTCTTCCACTTTCTAATTATTGCTCCCACAGTTGATTTCTTCACACCAAGCTGCTTGCCTATTGCAAATTCAGTCTTCCCAGCCTCGGGGGCAGGGCTTAAAAATTTTGTTTCTGGTGTCCTTCGTCAGTTTCTTTGGTCTTTTCCAGTGGTGTTGGAGGCTGGACTGTTTGAGGGTTGGTGGATGATAACAAGTTTCAAACAGGTATCAGTACTATCAGGTAATGATGTGGAGGACAGAGGAGCCTCTTAAAGAAGAGTTTACAGGCTCTGTTTGTTTGTAGGTGGACCAATACTTATTTTCCACCAAATCAGACAAGGTGATTTCTGGATATTGTTTTTCATTTGTCTTCATTGTGACGTCTATCTATTTAATGTCAGTATTTACAGGCTTCCATCTTTTTAAGTGGGAGAACTTAATACTTGACTAAATACTTTTTTTCCCCACTGTATAAGGTGATATTTCTTTCATAGTTGTTATGGAAATCATTTCTCATTGTCTTGATTTTCAACTGGACTTCTGGAAAGTGATGAGTAGTAGCCAAACAATGATTTTATTTAAAGGGGTTTTGCCACCATGTAATGTTGACGTGGGAACCTCCAAAATGGGTATTTAATCTCTTTCTAAATAGATGTGATTATAAATAAGTGAAAAAACTCTCGAGGTGCTACAGCATTTCTCATCCCCCTTTAACTTACTCAATGCTGTCCCTAGTCACGACCCAGGAAGCTGACAGGCCGCGCTAGCGTGGAAAAACAAATTTATATCTGATTGACAAGGCAAATATTAAATGAGCTTTTCAAGGCACCGGATAGGAACTGTGCGTCTGAGGCATGTCTTGCTGTATTGTAGAATCCCACTCTTGTAATCTGTGTATTTATTTCACTTAAGATTTGAGACGCTCACTTGGATTACTCCAATCCTCACCTCGCCCCACCCTTTCTCCCCTGCAGCTTCATGACTCAGCATGATTTGTATACATCCTGCTCCTGTGCTGACAGGAGCTGGTAAGTGCCTTCTTGGCAAATCCCCTTTAAAGTTGAGATGCAAGTTAAAGCATGGAGGTAAGAGTTGGCTAAAATTAATTGGAGACAAACTTGAAGGGTTTTCCACTTTTTAAAAAATGTTAATTTGTTACAAGCATAGACTGTTGAAAGAGCTATAGTAGACTGCAGAGATGTTAGGAAAGCTGACCTCACTGACAATATTTCTGCCCTAATTGATCAGAGTTGGATCTAAAGAGGTATTCTCATTGCCTTGATTCACTTTAAACATGTTGACAAAGGTAATTAAAGATTATTACCAAATACATTATTCTTAGGCAATGTCTACACTGCAGTGGACAAAAAACGACCCCTGAAAAACGTTTTACTAAAAACGTTCATGAAACTGAGTTTTCTGTCCACTGCCTGTCCCAAAGCAGCTGATATTAAAACGGCCGCCGTTTTTTTTGGATCGTTTTTTGGAGCGTTTTTTTTGGAGCGTTTTTATTTAAGCGTTTTTTGAAGGTTTTTGAAGCGTCTTTGCTAGTTTTTTATATGTATGCACTAATTTATGCCATTGGTGTAAACTCACCCTACAGGTGGAAGTTTAGCATGTTAAGTAGTCACTTCCTTGTAGACCCACTATGTAGCCATTGTGAGCACATTGTCCTTTGTGTGCTACTGCTTTATTAAATATTGCAAAAGATTCCTGCATCCAAAAAATTCCACAATATCCACACATTATCTTTCCCTACAGCAAGATAAACTGTATTTAGCATCAAAATCTGTAAAAGAAAAGGATTTTAACACAATTACGTAAAAAAACATATTTTTTGTGTCAGATGC
Source organism: Phyllomedusa bahiana (assembly GCA_025379985.1). Taxonomy (NCBI): domain Eukaryota; kingdom Metazoa; phylum Chordata; class Amphibia; order Anura; family Hylidae; genus Phyllomedusa; species Phyllomedusa bahiana. Next base: position 16,235 of record JAODAL010018475.1, read on the forward strand.
GAAATCACTTTATTAGCACCTAAAAATCTGTAAAAAAAAAAAAATTTTAGTGCCAAAAAAACGTAAAAAAAAAACGGATTCTTGTGCCAAAAATCCGTAAAAAAAACATGTTTTTTGGCCGTCAGAAGCAAGATAATAAGGTTTAGTGGCAAAATCTGTAAAAATTATTTTAGTTGCCAAAAAAACTTAAAAAAAACGGATTCTTGCGCCAAAATCGGTAAAAAAAACGTATTTTTGGCGCAGAAGCGAGATAACGTTATTAGCGCCAAAATCTGTAAAAAAAATTATTTTAGTGCCAAAAAACGTAAAAAAACGGATTATTGCGCCAAAATCCGTAAGAAAACGTATTTTTGGCGTCAGAAGCGAGATACCTTTATTAGCGCCAAAATCTGTAAAAAAAATTATTTTAGTGCCCAAAAACGTAAAAAACGGATTCTTTGCGCCAAAATCCGTAAAAAAAACGTATTTTGCCGTCAGAGTCGAGATAACGTTATTATCGCAAAATCTGAAAAAAAAAATTATTTTAGTGCCAAAAAAGTAAAAAAATGGATTTTGCGCCAAAATCCGATAAAAACGTATTTTGGCGTCAGAGGCGAGATAACATTTATTAGCGCCAAAATCTGTAAAAAAAAAGATTTTAGTGCCAAAAACGTAAATAAATAGGATTTTGTGCCAAAATCCGTAAAAAAAAACTATTTTTAGCGAGAAGATACATTATTAGCGCAAAAATCGTTGTAAAAAATGATTTTTGATTCAAAAACAATAAAAGAACATCGGAACTTGTATGCAGATTGTAAGGATCTAACCTTTGTTACACCCATATAGGTGGAACTTGGTTTTCATTGATAAATTGAGGCCAAAAACCGAAGCGCCAAAACGAAAAAAAGCACGTCCGGCGCTTTCCATAGACTCCTGTAGTAAATTTTCGTGCCGCTCTGGCGTTTTTTAGAGCATGTTGCAAAATACGACCAGTGAAGAAAACGAGCAGAAAAAAGAAGCTCAGTGGAGACAGCAGGAGGGTTTTACATTAGAGTCTATGGGAGATGATTACAGTCGTTTTTACAGCCTTTTTAGAAAACAAAAAAAGCGGAAAAAAAAGGGTGTTTTTCTGTGCAGTGTAGACATAGCCTTAGTGAGCATGAGGAAGGTTCTTATAAATCTTAATCACTATGAGCCACATATTTTGACATAAGGGGTAATAATATACATTTTATGCAGTCTCTCAGGCCTATAACATTTGTATTTATTAGGGGGAGAGAGAACTGTATTGTAATTGGGGCCTGTATATAACATTTCTGTGAAATGAAGGGCACCATGTTAGGAACCAGGTTTGCACATCAACTAAATACAGCCCTCTGATTTTAGGAAAAATAGAACTTTGTAGCCGCCATAGAGCAAGTGGTGGGTGGATCACAACCCTCAGCTCAGTTTGGCCCCTTTTCAGCCTTGGCTTTTATCAGCAGTGTACTCCCTGATAGCAGCTGTGCCCACATTACATGTAATAAAATACAGGGCAGTATGATTAATTACTTAATTAACAACCTCACAGAAGAGGACAACTCAAGGGTCTAACAGTGAAGTTATTAAAACTGTGCAACCATGTGCCAGGCTCAGGATTTCACTTTATTACCCAAGTAAACTATTAGGACATAGGTGGAGTAAGGGCAATAGAGATTGTCCAACTCAGGGGTTCCTCAAACTATGGTCTGCGGGCCACATGCAGCCCGCCAAGGACATTTATCCAGCCCGCCAGATGTTTTAGTTTCCGCGGCCAACATTGAACTTCACTACAGTTCAATGCCAGTTGGCCCTGTAATCGTGGGCGAATGATGAGGCGGCGTTGCGTATGCATCAGGCCTTATGACATCATGCCACCTGTTCCAGAACAAGACAGACTTGAGCGGGCACCTCTTTAGAGCAGCGGGGGATATAGGTGAGTAATGGTATCTTCGTATTGGGAACCTATGCTGCCTATTGGGGACTTTTACCTGCCTATTGGGGACATTTACCTGCCTATTGGGAAAATGTACCAGCCTATTGGGGACATGTAACTGCCAATTGGGGACTTATGCTGCCTATTTGGGACCAATGCTGCCTATTGGAGACATTTACCTGCCTATCAGTCACATGTACCTGGCTATTTGGGACCTATGCTGCCTATTGGGGACCTATGCTGCCTATTGAGGACATTTACCTGCCTTTTGGGAATATTTACCTGCCTATTGTGAACCTATGCTGCCTATTGGGAACCTATGCTGCCTATTGGGGACATGTACCTGCCTATTGAGAACCTATGCTGCCTATTGGGGACATGTACCTGCCTATTGGCGAACTATGCTGCCTATTGAGGACATTTACCTGCCTGTTGGGAACAGGTACCTGCCTATTGTGGACCTATGCTGCCTATTGAGGATATTTACCTGCCTATTAGGGACATGTACCTACCTATTGGGGACCTATGCTGCCTATTGGGGACATGTACCTGCCTATTGGGGACCTATGGTGCCTACTGGGGACATTTACCTGCCTATTGGGGACATGTACCTGCCTATTGGGGACCTATGCTACCCATTTAGGACATTTTCCTTTTCCAGAATGAAACATCTGAAATCTCCAACCAGATCTAGACTAACTGATGCTCACTTGGGGACTTATGCTGCATATTGAGGACCTATGCTGCCTATTGGGGATATTTACCTGCCTGATGCCCACTTGCATCACTTGTTACGACATTGACCATCTCATTAGCCAAAAGCAGGCCCATAGTTACCATTGAAATACCGGTAAGTTTGTTGATTTAACATTACTTGTTTTTCATTTTAAATATTGTATTTGTTCCCTTTTTATTTTTTTACTTCAAAATAAGATATGTGCAGTGTCCATAGGAATTTGTTCATAGTTCTTTTTTTAAAAACTTTATTCCGGCCCTCCAATGGTCAGAGGGACAGTGAACTGGCTCCCTGTTTAAAAGGTTTTAGGACCCCTGGTCCAACTCAGTGAGCAAACTGATGCTGTAGTGTTATATTCTCTGGAGGATAGATAATTCCTATCCCAAATCCCTCACTTTCATGTACATTGGTATAACATATTTCCTCTTAACTTTCCTCAGGTGTCTTCTCATGTCCTGGGGTTCATTGACATCAGGCCTTAGATCTATTAGCTCTGTGACTGGTTGGGTATTATACCTACAACATGTAATATTACAGCTTACCATAGCTCTTTGGTAATGATAAGTAACAGAATAGGCTTTTCCTCTCCTTGCATCTAATTTTAATCTAGTAAATAGTAATATTCCCAAGGGGTGACAGGAGTTCCTAATTGATGTGGACATGATGGGATCAGTCAGTTCTTCTAATGTGGGATTTTTATTATATAATTACGGTATATGTAAGGTCTTATGACTTCCTGGTATAAGCAGTGTGCGCTGCAGCTAGAGGCTCATGATATCTACAAGTTCGGTGATGCCATTGGGATGATTCTAGCTGTTGCATGGAGTACTGTGCTGATAATCTGACCTCATACTAAAAGATTATACCCAATTCTAGTCACTGTGTGACTTCTTACCTGTGCTGTTCTTAAGGGGAATGTTACTGGGTCCTGGGAGGTCACTTAAACTTCTCTTTTCTTTGCTGGAAGTTTTGCTCCTCACACAACCAGCCATCCTGGCCCAGGGTTTTTGCAGGCACACTAAGACCTGGATCTTTCTTGGTTCCTTAGCTTTGCCCGGCTTATCCTGGACATCATCTCCACCATTCTTATCTCTGCTCTCCTCTTTTTTATATTCATTCTTCTCTTCTATCTCTAAATGCTTTCTCTTCTCTTTCGCCTTCATTTTATAACAAAGGCAAAATTTCGAATCAAAAGCAATAGAAAACCACAGAAATCTGTAGTAAGCGCTCTCACATTAACTCTGCTGAGCAGAGCACGTGAATGCAAGATTGTTACCTGTGTATCTGAAAAATACCTTGAGAATTGTCATCATCATTGTGATATCATCAGTCAGTGTGATGTCACCAGTCATTGTGACATCATCATCATGTCTGACTAATGCATATACACACACCATATACAGTATAGCAGAAACAGTGTATTCGTAGTTTTGTGCACTTGTACTAAAATGTTCAACTTTGTGGTGTCCCTGCATGAAAATAATTTATGTTGAATGTTTTGAACAGATTTGCCAGCATCCAAGCTTTGTGTGTCTTTATTCAATGGGTAAATCACCTGTAAAACCATACATTTGTGTGTGTGTGTGAAATATTATAAAATATAGTATATATATATATTATCTAATATATATATATATATAATATATATATACTATAATATATAAATACACTCACCGCCACTTTATTAGGTGACACCATCTAGTAACGGTTGGACGCCCTTGTTGCCTCAAACTGCCTCAATTCTTCGTGGCAATAGATTCAACAAGGTGTTGCAGACGATCGCTCAATTGTACCAAGGGGCCCAGAGAGTGCCAAGCAAATATTCACACACACCATGACACCACCGACCACCACCTGAACCGTTGATACAAGGCAGATGGATCATGCTTTCCATTTGTTGACTCTCCCAAATTTGACCCTAACCATCCGAATGGTCCGCAGCGAAATCGAGACTCATCAGATCAGGCACACGTTTTTCCAATCTTCTACTGTCCAATTTCGGATGACTTGGGCAAATGGAGCCTCGTTTCCTGTCTTACGAAAGGAGTGGCACCCGTGTGGTCTTCTGCTGCTGTAGCCCATCTGCCTCAAGTTTCGCCGTACTGTGCGTTCAGAGATGCTCTTCTGCCTACCTTGGTTGTAACGGGTGGCATTGAGTCACTGTTGCCTTTCTACAGCTCGAACGCAGTCAGCCCATTCTCCTTTTGACCACTGTGCATCAACAAGCATTTCCGCCCACAGGACTGGGCCGCATCACTGGATTTATTTTTTCTTTTTTCGACCATTCTCCTGTAAACCCTAGAGATGGTTGTGCTGAAAATCCAGAGATCAGCATTTCTGAAATACTCAGACCAGCCCTTCGGGCACCAACAACCTGCCACGTAAAAGGGCACTCAAATCACCTTTCTTCCCCATACTGATGCTCGGGTTTTAATGCGGAGATTGTCTTGACCATGTTACATCCTAAACACTGAGTTGCCCCATTGATTGGCGATTTGAAATTAAGTGTTAAACAGTTTGGCGGGGTACCAAAAAGTGGGGGGTGAGTGTTTTTTTTTATATTTATATATATTAAAATGTGTTGTGTATGTTATATAAATATATATAAAAATATAATTTTAATAAAATATATAAACAACACATATATAAATAAAATATAAATATATATATATATATACATAAAATAATAATTACTTATATAAAACACATATATACACAATATATACACATATATACACAAAATGTGATATATATAAATTATATTATGTGGTTTTTTGTGTGTGTTTCGTGTTGGGGTGGGTGTAAAAAAAACGGGCCTGTTTGGGTTTCCCAATTTTTATGGAATTTGGGAACGCCAAAGGAAAAGTAAAAAGTAATCTCTGCAGTTCATTAAATTACTGGAAACCACACCCAGGAAATCTTTAAAATCACTCCCAAATCTTTTTAAAAAAAAAATGTCTTAACTGTAGGCCCAATTCATGAACAAATAAATCAAAAAAAATCAAAAAAAGTGTCTTAATTTCATTTATACTGAAAATGCCTTAGAAAATTTTACCCCAGCCCTTTAAAAATGAAGCACTGAAAAAAAGAGGCTGGGAAATTTTCTTTCTGAAAAAGCCTGACTATTTTTTCTGAAAAGTATAATTTTTGGGGACCCAAAGGGGAAATGACACCAAATAAACGTATAGAAGATCGTGGGGGGACCTTCTGCTGAAAGGCCCAAAGGGCAATGGATAAAAATGGAAAAAAGATAAAAGGATCACCACAGTTTATTTCAAACGGGATTGAAAAAAAATTTTTCCCTTTTAAAAAAAACTATGTTTTTGGAAATATTTTTAAAAATCAGAGCACTTTGGGAAAAGTGATGGGGCCTCCCGTTTGCCCCCGTTTATCAAAAATTCTTCCTTTACCACATTTTATTGTTTATTGTTTTCATCCTATGGCGGGTGGGCAAAAATGGCTTTTGAAATTTTCCCCTTTTACATTTATTAATGAGAAAAACTGGGTTTTAAGTTTAAAGGCTTGGGGGGACAAGAAAAAAACTGGTTTTATACCAAAACCGCCATTTTACTAATCAAGAGGTGATGTCAACAATTTTAAATTTCTAACAATGGAATAAAAATATAAAAAAAAAAAAAAACACAGAAACAACAGAAAAAAAAACACTTTGTTTAAATAAAGACTCCCCGGCACCAGCCCTTGTTGATCATTTTGTTAACTGTTTACCACTGCAGCCAGTTTTGAGCTCTATGACATTCCCACATATAGTGACACATGCCAGATTTGAAACATGGGGCTCTAACTTTTTTATTTATTTTTTTTTTTTTCTGCCTTTATCATTTTAAATATTTTATTTTTTTACTTATAGTTTTTCAGCACCTCTTCACTGCCCTCCTGTTTTAGTAGCTGAAACACTTTCTTTTTGTTATTTATTGCTTCCTTTACATCTCTGTTGATCCACATTGGGTTTTTCTTGTTTCTAATTATTTTATTGCCATATGGTATGTACATCTCACAGTGGGTGCCTAAGATGTTTTTAAAGATCTCCCATTTATTATTTGTTTTGCTATTTTTAAACACCTTGTCCCAGTCAATACTGTTTAGGGCCTCTCTAAGCTGAATAAAATTAGCCTTCCTAAAATTCTGTGTTTTTGTGGCTCCTCGACAAAAAACTCTATTGAAGGATAAATGGAAATTTATGAAGATTTTTTTTTTTATTGTTTTCAAAAATTTTTTTTTTTGAATCATAACGAAAACATTGGATACACCACAGGTGAATGTGCAATCAGTGACATCAGATACAGTTCAGAATTTCACACGTATCAGTATACAATTGTACATTTCCATAGCGCAATATTATTGTCATAACCACCCAACTTCAAGTGAACATCCAACATATGTAGAGCCATTGAAACCACCCTATTCCTCCCCACTGCCGTAAAGGCAACTTTTTAGCTTAAACTATCTCCTAGTCAAAGTATCTCCTACTGAGACCTGCAGTCTTCCTAGGGACCCCACCATCTGCTGCCCCAAATACCATGTCGTATCCTTAAACACCTGCATGAAGCATTGTATGTCCTCGTCAGAGAGGAAAACCTCAATGAAGGACTGCCATTTTTCAAAGAATTTTTGAGTTTGCAGCTCTTTGTTGTGAAGCATACCCACTCTGTCCATGTGGAGATGATGTTTGACTAACTGAACTACTGCGGACATCTCAGGGACCCGCGGTTTCAGCCAGTTTGAGAGCAGGCATTTTTTTGCTGCCATTAAAAAAAATGTGGATCACCTTATTGTCCTTTTTCCTCCCGTCTTGATTGGTAATTTTTAGTGGGACATTATGAAATAGAATTTGTAGGGGCTCCATTTTAAGTTTAAAGTGTAGCATGCCATGTAACATCTGGATCATATCAGTCCAGAACTGATACACTGCCGGGCAGGACCACATCCCGTGTTTAAGGTCCGATAGCGGCTCCGAGCATTTTGGACAAGCGGAAATGTGATCAGGGGTTGCTGGGTTTGGAGGAATATTAAAGCCATAGATGGCTTTGTGAGCCAACCTGAAATAGGTGTCTCTCCATGCTTCACTATTCAGAGCCTTTCTGACATTTACCCATCCCTCCAGAATGCCTTCTGCTATCCTCTCGTCCGGAAATGCCCTAACCCAACCCCCAAAGATCTTATCAGGGTCTGTCTTTTCATAGGGGGACCTTAGTCCCGAGTCTACGCTTGACAGTGTGTGTTGATTGTTATTAAGAAATACTGCAAATTCGATATAAACAGAGGATTTAAACCAATATATCCCTGCAAATTATAATCCCTGTTAAAACATAACTTTTACTAGACTATCTAAAATTATACAATCTAAACCCCATAATATTACCACACTACATACCTATAAGATACATCAAACAGTGTACTATCCGTCAGTGGAGTATTCGCCCCGATAAAGGGCGGCTCCGCTTTTATGACAGATAATATCACTATATACGTGTATAATAACCTTACATCCCAGCTATCCCGACGCGTTTCCCCCGTACAGTTTTAGGGTTCATCAGGGGATTCAAAAAACTCTCGCTGTGGAATAAGAGTACGGTATTTAAGGGAAGCAGAGATGATTTGCTCTGTATCCCTCTTATCCTGGGTGCCAGCATACCAAAGGAGCTGCGGGGAGTATCATTCTTATACCTGACAGCTTCTAAGCTAAGTATCAGTCTCCCTATTTAATTTGAATCGGAGGTATATGTGTTGAAGACAGGTTGTATATGCGTTGTATATAGCGTACTCTTATTCCACATCGAGAGTTTTTTGAATCCCCTGATGAACCCTAAAACTGTACGGGGGAAACGCGTCGGGATAGCTGGGATGTACACGTATATAGTGATATTATCTGTCATAAAAGCAGAGCCGCCCTTTATCGGGGCGAATACTCCACTGACGGATAGTACACAGTATGCTGTATCATCTAGGTATGTAGTGGTAATTTATAGGGGTTTAGATTGTATAATTTTAGATAGTCTAGTAAAAGTTATGTTTTAACAGGGATTATAATTTGCAGTGATATATTGGTTTAAATCCTCTGTTTATATAGAATTTGCAGTATTTCTAATATTATGGCCAGTTTTTTAAGTGGCCCTGTGGATAAAGAGAAATGGCGAACTGAGGCAAGAGCGGTGTTTTCAGACGTTGAGGTGGAGTCAGATCAGAGTGATCTTTCAGATTTAAGAGTGGTATTCAAACAACTATATACAGCTTACCGAGCCAATATTAAATCTTGGTGGGAGGCACAAACATTAGAGCATTATATCGAATCACGTATTATACCTAGTGGACTTAGAATCTACATAACACCTGCCATTAGATCACAGTCTGAATCTCTGTTGGCAGAGTGGGAAACAGAACTCATAGACAGCTCTGTACGACTTATGAAAATCTTATTAAAGGAGGAAAATAAAACACTAGAAAGTACTTCTACAACTCTAAAATAATTGAAGAACAAGCATCAAAATTAGAGGGGATCCTGACTTCACTAGGAGAGAACAAAGCCTACAAAATTCTATAGAAAAAAATATCAGACAGGACTGAAGGTACGGAAACGTAAACGATACCTAAGGGACCTTCAAGAATTTAAGGAAGGGAGAGCAATTAATTTTCTAAAATCTAAGCCCACTACCCCCAGAGAAGTATTGTCATCTGACGCAGAATCTTCAGATACTAATTCACAAACAACCACAAGATCTAGGGGAAGAACAAGAGGGACTAGAACTAGAAAATGGGGTCCACGCCAGAATTCAGGAGGAATGGGAGTACATATGGATTATTATGCCTCCTCATCCTCTGGCAACTCCAATACACCCCCTTTTTTAGAGGGCTGGAGAGGCCCCGCGTCCGGCCTGAGACACCGTCAGAAACAATGATATCAGATCAACATCAGATAATTAACCTCACAGATAGGCAACTGAGTAAAAGAGAACTACAGATTCTACAGAGGGGCCTGACTTTTGTGCCCACCACCAAGTTTAGTGATTTTTCATGGACTAAAGATTTACATCTATTTGTGCGTAAGCTCAAGTGGCATAAATTTTTTAAAATCAAAGATGAAATTGAATGCCAGCAATTGGGTGTTACGACACAGGATCTAGAGGGTATACGTACTTTGGTGTCCCTTATGGAGGAGGAAGAAATAAGAGAGGGACAAACTAAATTGAAACTCAAAAGTAGGAGAATGCCCCCGAGTCAGCTGGATACACGTGAAATTGATTTATTTTTGCAAATAGTCTCAAAAGAATTTCGTGATCTGGGTGAACAGAGGTTACCATTCCATAATAATCTCAGTAGAGAGGAATTAGAAGCATTGTCAGCACTGGAACGGGATAAGTCTATAATCATCAAACCCTCCGATAAGGGGGGAAATATAGTTATATTAAATCATGTCATGTATAAACAGATGTGTAACGATCTTCTCAAGGACAAAAGGCATTATGACATTTTAGCTTCAGATCCAACAACAACCTTTATTATGGAACTAGAAAGGCTACTTGTGGAGGGCTTAGAGACAGGCCTGATATCAAACACAGAATAAATTATGTGCCTCTAATCCCCAAATACCTACATTCTACTCGATTCCTAAGATCCATAAGGGTTATACCCCATTAAAAGGCAGACCAATAGTCTCAGGTGTAGGATCAATAACGCAAAATGTGGGGATCTATATAGATAACATCTTGCAGGACTTTGTAACCACATTGCCATCTTACATAAGAGACACTTCTGATCTTTTGCGTAGATTGGACGGGATTACAGTTAACAAAGAAGTACTATTGGGCTCTATAGATGTAGAAAGCTTATATAGTAATATCCCACATGAAAACGGCATTCGGGCAGTAGAATATTTTTTGTCTACAAGAAGTATAGAATTCCAGGCTCATAATGCTTTTGTCATCAAATTACTTGACTTTGTACTAAGACATAACTATTTTGTCTTTTGCAATAAGACCTTCCACCAGCTCAGGGGCACCGCAATGGGGAGCCCTTGCGCTCCCGCATATGCAAATCTGTTCCTGGGCTGGTGGGAGGCCACCTTGGTATCTCAACCAGGGGATGATCAATGGCCCCCCCAGATTTTATTCTGGGGGAGGTACATTGATGACATCATCATCTTCTGGGAGGGTACAAGGTGTCACTTTGAGGAGTTTGTTGCACAACTTAATAAAAACAAAATCGGTATACATTTCACATTTGAAATGCAGGAGAGATGTTTACCCTTCTAGGATGTCCTTATCATTAAAGATTCAAATGGTAATATCCATACAGATATGTATAGGAAACCCACAGCAACTAACAGCCTGTTACACTGGGAAAGTTACCATCCATTGCCCTGTAGGAGAGGAATACCGAAGGGTCAATTTCTGAGAGTTAAGAGGAATTGCTCCAGAGATGAGGACTTTAGGAGACAGTCAGGTATGTTGAGAGAGAGATTTCTTAATCGAGGATATCCCTCAAGAGTCCTTGAATCAGCCTTCAGGCATGCACAAAAAACAGAATAGGACAACTTTGCTACAAGGTAAACCCCAGGAAGATAAAGACAACAATAAGGCACGTATAGTTGCAACTTTTGACGACAGAAATCTAGAAGTGTGAGTAATATCCTTAAAAAATACTGGGGAATTTTAATGTTGGATCAGGATTTAAAAGGATACCTTCCTTCAACCCCTTTGATAACCTATCGGAGGGGTAGATCTATCAAGGATAGACTGATCCATAGTCATTATACATCAATACCCTCTCAACGCACGTGGTTGGAAAGGAGACCGATTGGTATGTTTAAATGTGGGCAGAGATGTGTAGCCTGCCCATACATACAACAAACTAAATCCTTCACAAGTGCCTCCAATGGAAAACAATTTTTCATTCGTGATTTTGCCAACTGTAGGACAGAAGGAGTAGTTTACATGTGTATATGCCCCTGCCCACTTAACTATATTGGAAAAACAAGGAGAATATTCAAAAGAAGGGTGGGAGAACATCTGGGGGATATACGAAATAGGAGAGACACGCCAGTAGCCCGACATGTGTGGGAACATCATAATGGTGAATGGGAATCTCTGCGCTTTTTGATCTTAGAGGTCGTAAGACCATCCCCCAGAGGAGGGGAATGGGATAGACGAATTCTATGTAAAGAGGCCCAATGGATCTATCGTATGGATTCGGTTCATCCAAAGGGCCTCAATGAGACGTTGCAATTTGGGTGCTTTATTGAATAGACTCTGCTTTGGGCCTGTTCACCCTGCTCTGTCTTGCTCGCACTCTCCATAGAGGACCACTATTGACTTTTCAGATCTGACCATTGGATATGTATCAGTACTATATTATGATTTTTTCATTATATTCATTAATTACCTATAGTCTGATAATTTAAGTCAGATGAGGACAGTGAATGTTTGTACCCCGAAATCTATGGCCCTGTATTAAGCCCTCATTAAACTATGTATGTCTGTTATATAGTAATTGCTCTGGGAAATTTTGAGAACTAAGGCGAGACGTCCCGCCACAATAGCTTGTTATCAATATACATAGGAGTAGACGGGGTGGCGTCGTGAACGAGTGCACTCGCCATAGATGATCTCTGCTGCTGTTATGCCGTATATTTGGTCAGGCACGCATTTGAGCTCCAGCGCAGAGATCAAACGATACTTTTAACATGTACAGTGACGATCCCGGCAGCATTTACCGGAAGTGACATGTATCTTTTTTCCAAACATGCGCAGTGAAGTGTTTAGAACGCCGGGCGCCGCATGGTCTGGGCCGGCTTTCAGACATGCGCAGTGTCGTTCCCGGCGGCACTAACCGGAAATGACATGCTTTTTCCTTCCGGACATGCGCAGTCCAACATCCGGAACGCCGGGTAAATCAAAGATAGTCACACTTCATAGGAACCCGGCAATAGGTATAAACTAACACATACCAATTTGGAAGTGTTAGGGGCTTGTTTGTTATACATTTGAGGGGCCATTGGAGGTATTTAAGGGAAGCAGAGATGATTTGCTCTGTATCCCTCTTATCCTGGGTGCCAGCATACCAAAGGAGCTGCGGGGAGTATCATTCTTATACCTGACAGCTTCTAAGCTAAGTATCAGTCTCCCTATTTAATTTGAATAGGAGGTATATGTGTTGAAGACAGGTTGTATATTCGTTGTATATAGCGTACTCTTATTCCACAGCGAGAGTTTTTTGAATCCCCTGATGAACCCTAAAACTGTACGGGGGAAACGCGTCGGGATAGCTGGGATGTAAGGTTATTATACACGTATATAGTGATATTATCTGTCATAAAAGCGGAGCCGCCCTTTATCGGGGCGAATACTCCACTGACGGATAGTACACAGTATGCTGTATCATCTAGATATGTAGTGGTAATATATAGGGGTTTAGATTGTATAATTTTAGATAGTCTAGTAAAAGTTATGTTTTAACAGGGATTATAATTTGCAGTGATATATTGATTGTTATTAAGCATAGTGTCAAAACGGGTGTTCCTTTTCAGTTTTGACAGGTCGCCCATTTCTTTCTTCATGAAACTTATAACCTGGTTATAAGTAAACACCTGTGATTGAGGCAGGCCATAAAGGACTCTTAGATCTCCGAAATTCAGGAAACGATGTTCCGGACTATGTATTATTTGCCGGATGTTAGTCAGCCCCCGGGACCTCCAGTGAGCCAAGGAGCCCGACCCCACCCCCGGAGAGAAACCGGGGTGACCCCACCACGTTAGATGGGAACTTGCTCTATAGGGAAGCTTAAAAAGATTCCTAGCGGCTTTCCATGCAGCAATTGTATCTTGAATTACCAGGCTTTGCCTGGCCACAGGGGGAAGCTTCGAGAAGGGTGTATGCAAAAGAGCGATTAAGTTCCAAGGGGTCACAAGGTTCACCTCCAGTTCGAGATTAGAGTAGAACGAGGAGCCCTTGATCCAATCTGCGCTGTGTCGAAGCAAAGCTGCTAGGTTATAGGTCCGAATATTTGGGACATTCACCCCTCCCATATCTTTTGGCAACATTAGTTTCTTTAAAGCAATTCTTGGACGTTTATTGCCCCAGATAAATCTAGTGAAAGCCGAATTAATTGTTTTGAGGCAAGAATGCTTCATGAGGAGTGGCACCGTCTGCAGCAGATAAAGGAGTCGCGGAAAACTAATCATTTTTATTAAATGACATCTCGCCAACAAGGGGATAGGTAAACGTGTCCATTTAGACAATTCGGAACATATCTTCCTAACCACTGGAGGAAAATTAAGATTATATAAGGAGGCTGGATTTTTCCCTATAACAATGCCCAGATATTTTATGGAAGATTTTACTTCCGTTACTGGCAAATTGGAACTAGAGCCTGAACCCTGATTTGACTTGGAGGCCAAGCAGAGTAGTTCTGACTTCGCTGCATTGACCCTAAACCCTGAATGGGTACCAAAGTCTTCCAAGATGGAAATAATTAGACGGGTTTCTTCCACTTTTCTGGAGCAGAAAAAAATAAGGTCGTCTGCAAACATGGCCATCTTTAGAGCACACTTTCCTATGCTAATCCCCATTAGCTCCCCAGATTGATGTATGTATCTGGACAGGGGTTCGATCGCTATATTGAAGAGCAAGGACGATAGGGGACAGCCCTGCCTCGTCCTTCGGCACAGAGGAAAGGATTCAGACAAAAAGCCAGGAATGGCTATCCTAGCAGAAGGCGCTGCATATAAACCTCTAATATAACCTTCAAAAGTGTCTCCCAAATTCATCCTCTGCATCACCTTCCCCAACCATCCCCAGCTCATGTTGTCAAACGCTTTTTCGGCGTCGATTGACAACAGAGCCGGGGATGGATGTTTGTGCGGATGCACGTTCACGTCATCCAATACTGTCAACACTTTGCAGCTATTCGTCACCGCAGATCTCATTTTAACAAAACCCACTTGGTGTTCCGATATGATCTTAGGCAACATTGTCGCTAATCGGTCAGCCATTATTTTAGACATTATTTTCACGTCCCCGTTGATTAGTGAAATAGGGCGGTATGCGGCCGGGTCAGTGGCCTCTTTGTCTGCTTTCGGAAGAACTCTTATACAGGCTTCGTTCATATAGCGAGGAACAGGAGTACCTGATAAGAAGGAGTTATACAATTTAGTCAAAGTAGGCACAATGTCAGGACTAAGAATTTTGAAAAACTCTGATGTGTATCCATCCGGGCCTGGCGCCTTCTGATTCCCTAAGTGACGGATGGTTTGTGCCACAACTTCTTCAGTTATAGGGGCTCCCAATATCCCTCTATCTTCCTGAGAGAGTAGCGGAAGTTTCACCTTGTCCAACCATTTATCTGCCAGAGCATGATCTGTATTTGAGGGCCTATATAGGGACTCATAGAAGTTTTTAAAGATTTCTACAATCTTCTTCCCTTCATGATGTAGTGTACCTATCTTATCCTTCAGTGAGCAGATATTGTTATGAGCTCTGGGACCCCTGGCAAGATTGGCCAACAATCTACCCGCTTTATTACCAAATTTGAAGAGTTGGGCCTCCCGAAATGATTTTTTTGCCCTTTCTCCCTGTTCCATCCAGTATTCAAGTTCTTTTTTGCTATATACCCAGATATCCTTATTAGTCATTGTTGGGTTAGCCCTAAACTCCGTGAATGCCTTTCTAAATTTTTCTGTCAATTCTCTCAGTTTTACCTGAACTTTTCTCTTTTTAGTCACAATGTAGGAGATGATTCTACCCCGTAACACCACTTTGGCAGTTTCCCAATATAAGCGTGGGTCATCAGCATGTACCTCGTTGGTTACTTTATAATCGATCCACCAATTCCGCAGACTATTCTCAAAGTCCTCGTCTTGGTAGAGGTATGAGGGAAACCTCCAGATGTGTTCCTCCCCCGAGGGTGTAAAATCAGCCAACTTCAGGCTGATAGGAGCATGGTCCGAAATGACCAGGTCTTCTATGTTTGCAGCTAGAGTTCTTGCCGACATCTGGGGGGAAAGCAAGAAATAGTCTAGACGCGACCAGGACGAGTGAGGAGGAGAATAAAAAGTGTATTCCCTGTCTTCAGGATGTCTGTCCCTCCAGATGTCCGCAAGCCCAGCCCCTTTTATCAAATCTGCTAGAACCTTATCCCTGGGTCCACCCACTTTTGACCTATCTTCTTCGCTATTATGAACTGCATTCATGTCTCCTCCTATTATTTTCAGGGGGACTGGTTCAGATATAATATCTTCCAACAGGCTCTGGAAGAAGGTACGATTGTCCCCATTTGGACCATAAACATTAAACAATGTTATTTTTGTGCCGGCTATCATTAAAGTCACTTTGAGGAGTCTACCCTCAGAGTCATGTGTCTGGTTCACCAAGGTGTACGCCAGGTTTTTATGTATCAAAAGCATAACTCCACCCTTCCTTCCTTTTGCAGCGGACCCAAAAACCTGACCCACCCATAGCTTCTTGACCCTAAAAAAATCTGCTTCTTCTAAGTGTGTCTCTTGCAAGAGCGCGATATCGGTTTTCAGCTTTTTTAGGTGTCTGAGTACCATCAATCGCTTTTCCAGGGACCGCAGTCCTTTTACATTCCAAGAAATAAACTTAACCATTTATATGCTTGGACATGGTGTACCTCCAGACGGGAGAGACAGCCCGTTGGCTCCCTGAGGCGACTAATATATACCCGCTGGGTGGACAATGGCTCAGAAGAAACAAAAAGACAACCCTTGAATTAACCCAAACATCAACAAACAAGTTGGCCCCTTCGAGCACAACATCTACCTCCCTGAAACGAACATGTCCAGGGTAGAGCCCGAGAGACAGAGATGTTGCTAATTCTCTGTCTCCCCGTGTGGGCTTTAGGACTTCTCTTCTTCCCGACATGAGAAGTTTCGACTTTGGTTTACACAACATAAGCATCAAGCTCCAACTAGAATCAGCCACCACCTCGTAGGAAACCGTGAGCTAGCGTTAGGGGACATCTCCCTATCATTATCCTCCATATATCAAGTAGTTATCTAGGTCCCGATGATCTCCCCCCCCTCCATATCGCTATGGATGAGGAGGAGAGCAATAACCCCCCGGCCCCTCCCACCAGAAATTATCATATATTTCTCTCTCAAGCTCTTATTCCTGTATCTCCCGCATTAGACACGGGATTTCCTTGCAACCCAAACTTTGGGGCACCTCCTGCAAATCAAAAACATTAAGCATATTTGAATAATACCAAAAGACAATAACTTGATCGCCACCCTGCGAGTCCCAGTTGCAGCAGCTTACAATCCCAAAGATGACGCCGATCTTTTCCACTGTTCCTTCGGGCTTTGTTGAGAGCTCCTTGAAGATAAACCCTCCCCCACCCGCTGCGCATCCCCTGTGGGAAGGTCTGGAAGCCGACGCTGTGGCGACTGTCGGGGGGTTTGGCCCTCCATCTCTCTGCCACCCCTATCGATGAAATGCTGAGCATCTGCCGGGGTATAGAACGTGGAAGTGTTCCCATTTTTATGGAAAAGTCTGAGGACGGCTGGGTATAGGAGCGCGAACTTTTCCTGTTTGCGGTAGAGTTCCGTGCAGATACCTGCAAAGGCCCTGCGTTTTTTTGCCACCTCAGCTGAAAAGTCTTTGAAAATTAACAGTCGATGACCTTGGTACAAAAGGCTGGTTCTCATTCTTTTAAATGCCCTCAGAAGTTCTGCTTTCTCAGAAAAATTTAGGTATTTGACAATTACTTGTCTAGGCCTGTCTCTGGCATCAATGTTACTGGACCTTCCCTCCCTCAAGTTGGGGCCAATGCGGTGAGCTCTCTCTACTGTGCATTTACCCGGTAGGCCTAGAAGGGCAGGAAGTTCCCTTTCACAAATGTTATGTAGATTATTTTGTAGAATGGATTCTGGAAGCCCCAGGATTCTTAAGTTGTTGCGTCTAGATCTGTTTTCCAGATCCTCAATTTTGTCCGAGAGTCTCTTGTTATCTGATAAGACCTCCTTCAATTGAGATCTCAGTGCATCTGAGTCCATTTCCAATGTTTGTACTCGGAACTCTAACTCCTCTATACGCTGATTATGTTCTGTAATATCGGATTTTACTTGGGCAAACATGTTAGCAATGGTATTCGCTACTGTCTCTTGGAGATCTGGAGCTATTTGACGGGCTACCTCTGTGGCTATTTTTTTGTATGACTCTTCCAAAAGATTGCCATGATCCCCAATTGCAGATAATGGGGTAGTTGGAACCTCTATTCTCTGCGAAGCTAGTGTATCCCATTCTGCAGAGCCTATATCCACCGTTGAGAGGTCGCGTTCTGGGGAGGGAGCTTTGCTTCCCCTACCCTGTTGTTTTGCAGATTTTGATCTCCCCATTTTTTGGACGTAACGGTCCATGCACCGGTCTCGCAGTGTAATGAAAAAAGTTGGAGGTAGTAAAGAGCACAACCGCTTGTCTGGGGGGGCTATTGGGGAGCTATCTGTTTGCGTTGTTAACTGGAGCGGCTCTCCCTTTGTTTTAGTATTCTATGCGGGAATTAAGCTATTCCTATTCCTCTTGGCTCCTGGTCATGGGGTTGACATCCCTGGTATCTATATCTGATTACTTTTTCGTGCTAGGGCAGGCTTTCTCCCTGGTGGTCCCGGGACTGCCTTGATAAGGAGGGGGGCAGGCGTATGCCCATTGGGAGAATGGGTCCGCCGTACCCACCCAACCTCCCTAAGGCCCTCCTCTGGTTTTCAATAAGGCTGTTGTTGCGACAGTCACCAGCGATAAAACAAGGCAAAATGTATCTCACTTGATGTTTTTGCTGCTGCTTAATTATGGGTATGAGTCTCTCACGATGGCTTACTTCCCTGCAACCACCGTCTCCCTGTCTAGCAGGAGATGTTTCTGAATATCAGGATAATTGACTGTGGTTAGTGAGTGATCTGCTGGACTCCAGACAGTCTCTGATTAAGAACTGTTCAGCTAGGGGCCGCGGCTAGTACAGCACCTCAGCGCCGAGATCCCGCGCAGCACAAGATGTTCCAAGATGGTGGCTAGCCAGGGGGTCCTATCTCCTCAGGCCCGCAGAGCTCCTTGCTTTATGCAATCAAACCAGGCGTGTGGGTGAAATCAGCTTAATGGTTCCCCAGAGCAACATAAACTAACGACCGCTGGTGACAAGGTGAGCGGGGCCCCCCCTTGTGATGAGAAGACCTTCCCGCCACTTTTAAGAGCCGCGCTCCTGCAGGGTGATCGTTCCTGCCGGGGCATGGGCCCGTGGGACTACAGATCAGGCCGGCTTGCTGGTGGACTGCGAGCCACTGGAGGATCTCTGGTAAGGGATCAGTTTATTCAGGGACCGCGTCTAATCCGGCCACCTCGCGCCGTGCAGCTGCGCGGCAAGCGGTTCCCTAAAATGGTGGCCGGTCAGGAGCCTTTCTCCCCCCAGGTCCTGGGAAGTCTTTACTTTGTGCAGCCCGTCAACCGCGTGTGGGTCAGTCCAGTCCCCAGAGTACCTGAGATCTCAGGGGTGAGAGTTCCTTATGGCTGCTGGCGCCCGGGTGAGTGACGAGTCTCCTTGCCCGGAGCCACGCTGCCCGCCGCGACCCTGCGCCTCGTTTCTGCGGGTTGATCGAAACGATCGGGATACCGGGTCCACACCTCTTGCAACTTGGTGCTGCCTCGCCGTCCACGGTCCCCTTACTGCCTCCGCTCACGGTTAAATCAAATTGCCGGGTAAAACTGTCGGGTTGAGGCGATGCTGTTCCGGAGCTCTTACTCCAGCTTCATCTCACGGCGGCGCCTGAACCGGAAGTCAATGGAAATTTATTATAGTATGGTCACTATTTCTTAGCCGCCCTCCAACCTGAACCTTTGTTACTCTGTCAGGTCTATTAGGAATATTAAGTCTAGAAGGTCCTTTCCTCTACTCGGTTCCTGCGCCTTTTGGGAAAGGTAATTATCTTTAGCTAATGACAAAAACCTGTCTCCTTTATGAGAGCTACAGGTTTCAGTTTCTCAATTTGTGTCTGGGTAGTTAAAGTCGCCCATAATAACCTCATTCTCATTAGCCGACTCATCTGTTTGCCAAAGGAGTACAAGTTCTATGGGTTCTGTTATATTTAGGAGCCTATACCAGACCCCTAGCATAATTATAAAAGAAAACTTTGAAATAGAGAAGTTTACTACATATTTTTATTTGAGACACACTATCCTCAAGGTTGAAATTAAAGGCAAGATGCTAGTTACTACTGTTAGGGTATGTTCACACGGCATGTTGGGTCCATGTGAACATATGTTATTAGATGCGTGTTTGGATTGCAGTGCGACGGAGGGCTTCTGTCACAGGGCGACACGGGCGGGGGCTTCTGTCACAGGGCGACATGGGGGTGCTTCTGTCGCAGGGTGACACAGGTGTGCTTCTGTCATAGGGCAACACGGGGGAGGCTTCTGTCACAGGGCGACATGGGGGGCTTCTGTCGCAGGGCAACACAGGGGGGCTTCTGTCACAGAGCGACACGGAGGGCTTCTGTCGCAGGGCGACACGGGGGGCTTCTGTCGCAGGGTGACACGTGGAGTGCCTCGTTCGCAGGGTGACACGGGGAGTGCTTCAGTCGCAGGGCGACATGGGGGGCTTCTGTCACAGGGCGGCAGGGTGGATGACTTGGCTTGTTGGGGTGTCAAAGGGCTGGTGGGCTTGTCACAGGGGTTTGTCGGAGTGTTATGTGGGGCCAGTGATCAGCAGAAAGGGGCAGAGAGTGAAACAGTTTCCTTAACAACCTCTCAGTCTTCCACGTTTGATAATAAAGACACAGTGATCACTGTGGTTCAATTCAAGATGAGCAGAACAATTTATTATTTAATTACAGTCTTTTATAGGGTTTAGGTGTGTCTCTTAATATGGGACATTACACTATCAACCAATTACAGATAAAAGCAAACAAGCCAAAACTATATGGTCTATACATTTCAATCCAATCAGAACTTTTAATTCAAAGATCATGTCATTACTTATTAGAATATGATGACACCCTTTTTAGGCTATAATAATTAATCTTAAATGACATTTAACACAGATACCATGTTTGTATAAACTTGGATACTGGGCAGTTTGACCCGGTATCTTCAGTTTAAGCAAATGGTCTGATAGAAGAATCAACATGTTTGTGCGCTTTCTGATCATCAAAGATCATATCCAGTCAGAATGAAACAGCATTTTTAGTAAAAGACATTTCAGCGAAAACAGATTTCAAATATGCTTAAAGTGATGCATAAATTATCATTTTCCATTAAAATTAATATTTGTGTATATTCTGCTTCATTCCTCTCTCTTGATAATTTCATCATCATTTAAGTCTTAATACGTAGTACTCCTGGGGTTCATTGAGGACGGGTATCTCTTGTTGTTCATCTGCAGAAGTATTGATATTGACATTCATGATATTTTGACCTTTAGACCATTTAGGTCCCTTCGAAACTCTCCTTATGATCATCCCAATACCTTTGATCAAGATCCAGATGATGAGGCAGACAATAAAAATGTGGATGAGGATATGAGCTAATCCACTGAACCACCCACCGATGCCACTGAACCAATTGGCTGGGTTGAGCCAGGAGAACCATTTACCTGCTGGACTTACGTCATGCTCAATCCGGAACCTGTTTTTCAGCTCTAGTATTTTTCGGGTGTTTAAGTCTATTCAATCTTGCAATAGTACATGTGCCGACCCCGTTGTATGGAAGAAACTTGTATGCATAAGAACCACATTAAGAGTTGTTAGCTCTGAATGTTGAGTCTCTGGAGGTGAGAAAGAGTGATTGGGCAATTTTCCAAACAGGATTTCATATGGTGAGGGTTGAAGCACCCCTCTGAGGGTAGTGCACATGTCCCATAAAAACAAGAGGTAAGGCATCTGGCCACCTCATACCAGTCTCTTTGCAACATTTGGCTAACTTTTCTTTGAGAGTACGATTAAATCTTTCTACTTTGCAAATCGTTTGAGGGTGATATGGCGAGTGTAAATGTTGTTTTACACGAATCATAGCACAAATGGTTTGAAATACATTACCCGTGAAGGCCAATCCCTGATCACTGGAAACAACCTTGGGAATACCAAATCTGCATTCGAGCTCTTTGCAGATCTGCGCAGCAGCTGTGGTAGCCATCTGAGATGAAGTGGGGTATGCTTCGATCCATCCTGAAAATTGATCAACACAAACCAAAACATACAACAACCTTCCTACCTTTGGCAGCTGGATGAAATCTCCTGTAGGAACTGTAAAGGGCCCATGGTTGATGGGAGGTGTGAAGGTGGGGTTCTCACTGCTCCCTCAGCATTTTGCTCGAGGCACATCTGGCATGACAGACACTTCCGCTCTGCAATTACAGTGAAACTTAGTGCACACCAGTATGTGAAAACCAAATTTCGCATCGCTGTCTTCCCACAATGGATACCCATGGGCAGCTTCAGCTAGCGCTGGCAAAGGAGATTTTGGGGCCACTGGTTTACCTTCACTGTTAGTCTATAGGCCATCAGAATTCTGGGCGCACCCCATAACCTTCCATCGGGCCTTTTCCTGTGGAGAGCAATTGGATTGCAAAGTTTTCAAAGTTTCAAAATCAGGTAAAGAGACAACATCAGTTTTTATAGACATCATGTTAACACAAGAAATTAGGATGGTACATCCTTTTTCAGCCATGTCAACTCTGTGATTCCCTCGTGCAATCGGATCATGACTCGAAGTGTATGCTTGACATTTAACAACAGCTATTTCTTTCGGAAGGTGTATGACTTCCAGCAATTTAGCTATTTCTTTGGCATAGCTCACTGGGGATCCTTTAGCAGTCAAGCATGTTGTGAATCGGTGTAAATTTTTATTGTCTTGCCTTTGGAAAACTCATATGTTAGTGAAGCTGGACGATATGTCCGTTGGGGAGGAGACCTGGCTATGCAGTATTGACATCGAGGCTCTCTACAGTTCTATACCCCACGATAAAGGTCTAAATGCTGTACAATCTTTCCACAAGAAGTGAATTCCTTCAGATGCATGGGCTGTTTATTTTAAAACTGCTTAAATTTATTTTAACACACAATTTTTTTTTACTTTTGATGGAAAGTACTACCACCAGCTCAGGGGCACAGCTATGGGGACCCCAGTGACCCCCACTTATGCTAATTTGCTCCTGGGCTGGTGGGAGAGTACTATAGTTTTTTTCAGAAATGTATCAGCATTTTACTAGTAACATCTTCTTCTGGGATCGTTATATTGATGACATCATTATTTTTTTCACATTCACAAAACGGTTTTATTGAAAGAATACACTGGGTATAACATATCCATAGCATAGTATCAATAATAACATGAGTCTGATACAATCAAGTCATTGGGTGGTGATACATAAGAGTAGGAAATTGTCTTACTGAGATCTGACATAACCATTCTAGGGAAAGATAAGATGGTTGTTGGTTACCATTCATTCACTTGGAGCAACAATCGTGAATTCATATAGGGCAGGTAGGATTGTCTTCTTCCGAAGCAGCAAGACAAGAGTGATTCCTATCAATGTCTGGAGCCCTTGCGAGAATGACAAATCAAAGCAAGAAGAAAAATACACTCCCACAGTGGGTTGGAAGGAACTCATTCGTAGGTAGATTAACGCTAAAAAATTCTCTGGTCACAGGGGAGAGTGGCGAAACAGACATCCCCACCATGATCCTCAGAACCGCAGTGTATAAGAACCGACATAAACCTTGATAACAGCGGTTGGAGAAACTCAGGAAGAACTAACAGGGATAATGGGAAGGGGTAGGGGGGGAGCAGTCGGAGCTGGTAGTCTCGGGACTGAGAGAGGCGTACATTGCAGAGGGCGAAGGAGATCGCAGAAGTATAGTCCGAACGGTTCTCCCTCAAAGAGTAAGGTAATGTGGTGATTTGCAGAAGTCGAGCCAATCATTCCAGACATGGAAGAACTGTTCCATCTCATCAAGAGACTCGCTGCGCAGTTCTTCCATGCTGCACACTGTGTGAACCTCTTTATACCATACCGTGATGGAAGGGCACTCAGTTGAACGCCACAATCTGGGGATGACCGCTTTAGCTGCATTTAATAGGGCAGAGATCAGATGGGATTTCAGGATACGGGCCGGCAGATGAATGGCAGAGAGGAGCAGGACAGCTGGGTCATTGTGTAGTTGTTCTTTGCAAATCAGTTGAATGGCCTGGATGACCTTGATCCAGAAGGGTTGGAGGGAGGAGCATCCCCACCACACATGGACCATGGTCCCGGTTTCTTTTTGACACCTCTAGCATATGTCAGATACCGCAGGGTATATGGTGTGCAATAGGGAGGGTACCCTATACCAGCAGGAAAGAATTTTGTAATTCATTTCTTGGATCCTGACCGAGATAGAGGTCTTGTGGACCAGGAAAAATATCTTACTCCAGTCTTCTTCCGTAAAGTCTATGGACAAGTCCCACTCCCAAGCCTCCTGAAATGAGAGTTTAGAAGGGCCGGGGGGGCTGTTAAAAGACCATAAAGCTTTGAGAGGCGATGCTCAGAGTGGATCTTCTGCACGCACCATGTTTCAAAGGGTCTCAGCGACCTCTCCAGAGACAGGGATGCTTTATGTGTTGAGAAGAAGCTGCGTAGCTGGTAAAAGTTCAGTCTGGAGAACCGCCCCAAAGCAGAGCCAGAAGCAAGACTAGAGTAAGGTTAAAACTCGCCACCCTCCAAGAGATCTCTCGTAGTGAGAAAGCCTTTGGCTCCTTTAAGGAGGGAGGTGGCTGCTCTCAGTTCACATGATAGAGAAGGGTTCCCTGTGAGTGGAGTCAGGGGGCCACCCGGGGTCAGGATATGCATGGAAGTCGGGAAAGCCCTATGAGTCAGAATGGTGTTTTGGATTATCAGGGGTAGAGTATGTAGGATTTTTTTGGGCAGCATGGAGCAAGGCAGCCACGGCAAGGGCGCCACCGGGTAGCCATAGAGGGTGGATTCAATCTGAACCCAGCATTTATCCCGCATCCCATGGAAGCAATCCAGAACCCTAACAGCCACTGCAGATAAGTAATACGCCTGGAAATTAGGCATGGAGAGACCACCTTCCAAACGCGGTCGCGTCAATGTGGCTCTAGATATTCTAGAGTGCCCCCCGGACCAAACAAACTGGGTAGTAATCTTCTTGAGAGAGCGAAAGAATGATTTGGGAATTTGAAGCGGTACTGCCTGGAAAAGGTAGAGCAGACGGGGTAGCACATTCATTTTTAATATATTTATGCGGCCAATCCAAGAGAAGTCCTTGCGGTCCCACCTGCTTAGATCACCCTGGATGGATTGGAGTAGGGGGGCAAAATTAAGATCAAATATTTTTTGGGGGTCTGAAGGGATATGAACCCCCAAGTATTTGAGCGATACTGCAGCCCAGGAGAAGGAGTAGTTGTCTCTGATCAGGGCCTGAGTATCAGACGAAAGGTTAAGGTTAAGGGCTACGCTTTTTGACATATTGATTTTATGGTTACTTAAGGAACCAAAGTCCCTCAGGGCCCTGAGTATGGAAGGGAGTGAGATGAGAGATTCCGTTATATACAACAGTAAGTCATCCGCGAAAGCGGAGCATTTGATCCGATCGGGATGCCATGTATTGCAGTATCCGAGCGAATGTCTCTCAGCAGGTGCTCAATCACCAAGGCATGAAGAAGTGGGGACAAAGGGCATCCCTGCCTGGTACCATTGCCGATGACAAAGGGAGCTGAGAGGGATCCATTAACTCGTATCTGAGCCTGGGGGGAGCGGTACAATGCAAGGATTTTGGATAATAGACTCGGTCCTATCCCGAGAGATTTGAGGGCTCCTACCAAGAAAGGCCATGCAACTCGATCAAAAGCCTTCTCGGCGTCCAGTGAAAGCAACATACAGGGAATCTTGGAGGTACGGGCTTGGTGGATGATAGAGAAAGTCTTCAATGTGTTATCCCTAGCCTCTCGTCTAGGAACGAAGCCTACTTGGTCCAGATGGATCACCTCGCTCAGTAATGGGTTCAATCTGAGCGCTATCAGCTTTGCAAACAGTTTAGCGTCAGTATTTATCAGAGAGATAGGGCGGTAGCTCTGACAGACACTGGGATCCTTACCCTCTTTCGGGATCACTGTGATGTGGGCCCTAAGAAATGCAGGATCAAAGGGTTGAGAGTCAGAGACCGTATTGAAGGCGCCCAAAATCGATCCCGCGAGTTCCTCCTGTAAATCCTTATAGAACCTTGCTGTATATCCATCTGGACCAGGGCTCTTCCCCATCGGGAGGGCGGAGATGGCTCCCCGGAGTTCCTCCTGGGTGAAGGAACTCTCAAGAGAGGAAAGAACTTGTTGAGGTACGGCTGGGGGTAGTGTCTTCTGGAGATAGTCCTGAAGAGTGGGCGGGCAGGGGCGAGTACGGTGACCGTGTTCATCAGGGGGAAGGTTATAAAGGTTTGAGTAGTAGCCGTGGAAGGCCTCAAGAATTTCCTCCGTCTTATAGGCTATTCTCCCACCCGGAACCTTAATCTGAGGAACAAATAAAGAGGCTCTCCTCTCTCTAAGGGCTCGAGCCAGATATCTACCTAGTTTGTTACTCCAGGAGTAGGGCGTCACCGCACAAATCTGTCGGTACCTCCTGTGTTTCTGTTCCATCAACAAGAGAATTTCATGGCGCAGTTTAGTCAGTTCCCTCAGGTCTGACTCCGCCCCTGATGCCTTGTGAGCCGCCTCCATCACGTTGAGTTTAGATAGAAGGGAGTGGAGTTTATGTGCTGACTCCCTTTTGAGTCTCGCGCCGTGCTTGATAAGGACCCCGCGAAGGGTACACTTTAGCGCTTCCCACTGGATCTGAGGGGATGTAGAGTCTTCCTGATGTGCTGAAATAAAGACTCTGGCCGTAGATTTAAGGTCAGCAAGGCAGAGAGCGTCTCGCATAAGAGACTCGTTCAGTCTCCAGGCAAAGGGGGAACGCCGAAGGTTAGGGAACGAGATCTCACAAAACACCGGGGCGTGGTCAGAGTGTAGAATATTGCCTATCTTGGCATCAACCGCCCGAGAGAGGAGAGAGTGTTGCAGGAGGATGTAGTCAATTCTACTGTAGGATTGATGTGGGGGTGAGAAAAAGGTGTAGTCTCTGTCAGTGGGGCGCATCAATCTCCAGACATCGGAGAGCTGCATGTTGTGAAGAAGGCCCTTAATCCTACTAATGGCGCCATGGGGGACCGAGGAGTGACCAACTGAGGTGTCGAGAGGAGGGTGGACTGCTACATTGAGGTCTCCGCATAGTATGATTTGGCCCTGGGCGAAGACAGCTAGATCGTCCAGGGTCTTGGAGAGAAAGGATGTCTGGTTCGCGTTCGGGGCATATATATTGGCAATAGTATAGGTGTGTCCCTGTATGTTGCAATTCACAAAAACCGCCCTCGCCTCGTCATCCGTAAAAACATCCAGTACCTGTACCGGCAGAGACTTGTGGAAAAATATAGCGACTCCCTTTGTCTTTTGCGTAGGATTGCTGCTATGGTACCAGGCAGGGAAGTAGCGGTTGTGAAAAGACTGCAGGTGGGATCGGAGGAGGTGTGTCTCCTGGAGACAGACAATTTGAGATTTTTGCTTATGTAAAAAGTACAGAATCTGCGATCTTTTTTCTGGCGAGTTTAGTCCCTTAACATTAAGGGATGCAATTTTGATATTATGCATTGGAAAGGGTTAAAGGGCAGGAAACAACTGTGGCCTCTTGATGTAGCGGCTGCTTAGGAGGACCAGCTCCGACTGCAGGGGTTGTGAGGAAAGGGGGAAAGGGAAGAGGGACCAAAAACCAAAAAAGGCCTGAAACCTGAAGGCCAAAACACACGCAATAGCAGGCTATCAGCTGCGGTAGCCCAAGAAAGTCTTGTGGCCAAGAACAGTGGGGGACAAAGTTGACTAGACCACACGACGAGTACATCAGGATGTAATAATGCTTGGAATCCAAGCTCAACGCGACAGGTATAAAAGCTCATTATCAGTCTCCCGAGCCCGAGAGGGAGGTCGGGGGAAAAAGAGGAAAAAGGGGAGAGAAAAATAAATAAATAAATAAGGGGAATGGGGAGAACCCCTTCAAGCATCCCTCTCTGACACGGGAGAGCATCATGTTGTGAACAACGAACTCCTATATAAAACAACAGAAATCCATTTGTCAGGATAGCATAAGTTATCATGGGACATGTAGCTACAAAGTCAATGTTGAAGAGCCTGTTGGGAAGGAAGAACACATTTCCGTGGAACTCAAATTCAAGTAAGCCTCTGTATTTAATGCACGCTCAAGAACGTATAACCCTCATTTGGTACTCCGAGTATTAGCGATGCGGAGCGATAGATGGAGTGGGGGACCCTGGACCCCCCCTGCGGACATCATTATTTTTTGGTAAGGCATGAGAGATCACTTTGTGGCCTTTGTGTAAACTCAACGTCAATCCCATAGGATTAAAATTTACGTTTGAAACACATGATAAAGAATTGGCTCTTCTTGATCAGTGTATCAAAAAAAGGTATGGCTGGTACTTTGGAGACTACCATCCACAGAAAACCAACAGCTGGTAACAGTCTACTAAAATGAGAAAGTTTCCATCCGCCTTCATTGAGGCGTGGTATTCCAAAAGGCCAGTACATCAGGACCAGAAGGAATTGCTCCTCTCTTTTGACCTTTAAAAATTAAGCTGATTCTTTAAAAACTAGATTTTTGGAAATGGGGTAGCCAAAAAAGATATTATCTCAAGTATATCGTTTTGCTCGAGATAATGATAGGAAATAATTTCTCCAGGTCCATTTACATAATACCACCTTAGAAAAGACTAGATTCATAGGCACTTTTGACTGTGCATCAACTCAAATCCGAAGTCTAATTGAGAATTTTTGGCCCTTGCCCTCTGAGTTTGTTGACTCCTCCCCTAAAATTACCTTCAGAAAAGGAAAAAATATTGGAGACCATATTGTTCACAGTCTTTACACTCCCCCACGTATTTAGAAAACTTGGTTAATGACAATTGGTACATATGAATGTGGGAATTGCAAAGCTTGTGGATTTATTGATGTTTCCAAGTCTTTTAGATGTATCTCTACAGGTCGAGTATTTCAGATGCATAATTATGCAAATTGTAGAACAAAAGGTGTCATCTATCAATGTACCTGTACCTGTCCCTTTATGTACATTGGTAAGACCAAGCGGGAATTAAGACGTCGTATCTTGGAACACATTGGCGATATTATCCATAAATGGGACTCTCCTGTCTCCCGCCATTTGAATTCCATCCGTAGTAATACTCCCCATGCCTTAACATTTTCATTGATAGAAGTAGTATTACCTTCTCATCGAGGTGGGGATTTTGATTGTAAATTACTGCAAAGGGAGTCCAATGGATTTTTAATCTTAAAACCTTGAAACCGTTGGGCCTCAATGATTGTTTATCATTTTTTTCATTTATGTAAGGTGCATAATTTTTCCTTTTTTTTTTTTTGCCATAGCCTCCCACCTATGTACATTATATATTGCACTTATACCTATAGATCATTTTACATACTTACATGTTCCTGCTTTGATAGTAGCATACTTACTATTTGTGAAAATATTTGTTTCCCCTTATTCTAGCAAAAATTGGCTTTTATATAGGTGGTATTCTATAATAGGTAATCAGCTAGTATCAGTTATATTGATATTAATTTGCTTTAGCCTCCCCCTCTAATTATCTTGGTGTCTAGGGTAGGGCGATGGGACACATGTATGTCCCGGTGTTACATTGGCCTAAAAGTAGCGCTTTTGTATCTATTTTTAGTATGCTTTTCCGTATTTCGGCACATACTTTTTTTTTTTGCGCATGCGCAGACTTAGGCTTGCAATATATGCCGGGTATTGTACTCTTTCCCGGGCACTCACGCGTGTTCAATGTTTTCTCGCACCTGCGTATTCGGGATTTGGGAACGCCGCAGATCAGAAGCGAGTAAGTACATAGCTGCTGTTTATTGCTAGCTTCATCTATATATTTCTTCTGAAATCAGTCATTGTTGCTGCCTTCTTCATCCCCACTCTGGCAACCATACTGAAGGGATCCATTATTTGTTTACCAGGGACCCTCAGTTTTTCCATCAGCGATCTTTGTGTCTCCTCCATCTACCCTAATGGGACGTGAGTTTATTCTCCCTAACAGGGGACATATATGTGTTGCATGTATATAATTTTTTGTTCTTTTCGGGACTAAGTTGTGTTCCCTGATGAACCCCAGGATTGGGGGGAAAAGCGGCGGAACATATTGGGAACTTGACATATTAGGTTGTAGTATTTAAATTGTTATTTCTCAACACCTTTTTTCTTTTCTTTTTGTCTATTTCTGTTAATTGGTAATAGTCTAGTCTGTTAGGGTTATTTAGGACAAGTTAGTCTAGGTTCCGGCTGGGGACGCCCTTATTTGGGCGGTTTCTCTAATTTTTAGGAGTGCATGCACAGAACGGGGAACATTCAAAATATGCATCAAAACCAGTTCGGCAGTTTCCTCTACAGCAAATGCAGCAGCCGCTACGGCCCTAAGGCATGCATGCATTCCTTTTGCTACTGGATCTAACTGACCTCTATAGTAAGCTATCGTTCTGTTTGCTTCAATGTGAATCTGAGATAGCACAGCCTGTGCATGTCCTGGGACCTCATGACAGTACAAATGGAATGGTTTCGAGTGGTCTGGTTGGCATAGAGCAGGGGGTGAGAGGAGAGGTTTCTTGAGTTCCTCAAAAGCCATTCTGATCTCGTCAGTGTGTGTGAAAGGTTCAGCCACAGAATATTTGGTCAAGTCATATAATGGTGCGGCATACAAGGAATAACACGGAATCCATTGTCTGCAATAGCCTACCATTGCGAAGAACTGTCTCAGTCGCTTTTTATTTATGGGAATGGTCAATCTTTGTATGGCCGCTACTCTGTCTGGTAGTAGGTGTCTGTGGCCTGGTGTAAGGCAGTGTCCAATGTATGTCACCCTGTCTCTACAGAGTTGCACTTTCTGTTTGTAGACTTTGTGTCCGTTGTCTGCCAGAAATTCAAGCAGAGGTTGTGTGTCCACTAGGCTATTCCCTTTGCTGTTTGAGCATAAGAGATCGTCTATGTATTGAATCAACATGGATTGTCAAGGTATGGTCAGTTCCCCCAAGTTTTGACGGCATGCCTCACTGAAAATGGTGGGTGAATTTAAGAACCCTTGGGGGAGTCTCTGCCAAGTGAATTGTTGCCCTCTGTAGGTGAATACAAACAAGTACTGCGAGTCAGGGTGTATAGGAATGGAGAAGAAAGCTGAACACAAATCAATAACTGAGAAGTGTGTACTGTCAGTTGGAATTTGCATGAGCACGGTGGATGTGTTGGGGACGACGGGATGTAGTGGAATGACGACCTCATTGATGATCCTTAAGTCTTGCACAAGTCTCCATGATTTTCTTCCCCCACTCTTTTTAATTGGGTGAATGGGACTGTTACATGGACTGCTGGTTCTTGTAATAACTCCTTGTTTAACCCCTTAAGCCGAACGCCTGAAAAGTAGTTAATGACCAGAACATTTTTTTAGTTTTTACCTCCTTGCGTTTAAACAGTGGTAACTTTTTCATTTTTTCAATGACGCAGTTGTATGAGGCCTCGTTTTATTTGAGACAAGTTGTACTTTATGGAGGAATAGTTTAAGTTCACTTATAAATAATTGCAACATTTTTTTTATTTAAAATATTTGTTTTTTAAACATTTTTTTACACCATTCACATTTCATAGTTTCATAGTCTTTAAGGCCGAAAAAAGACAAGACGTCCATCCAGTTCCGCATGTTGTGCTAAGGTGTTGATCCAGAGGAAGTCAAAAAACCCCAATGAGGTTTAAGCCAATTGTACTAATTTAGGGAAAAATTCCTTCCCAACTCCAATCTGGCAATCGGAAAAATCCCTGGATCAATAACCCCTCTTCAGAATCCTAGACACTATAACTTGTTATATTATTACGCTCCAGAAAGGCACCCAAACCCTTTTTGGAACTCTGTTATTGAATTAACCATGACAAGTCCCTCTGGCAGAGAATTCCATAGTCTCACTGCTCTTACAGTAAAGAATCCCTTTCTATGTTTATGTAGAAACTTTCTTTCCTCAAGACGTAGAGGATGCCCCCTTGTTCTAGATACAGCCCTGGGTATAAATAAATCTTGGGAGAAATCTCTATATTGACCTTTGATGTATTTAAACATATTTATTATGTCCCCCCGAAGCCGTCTTTTCTCTAAAATAAATAACCCTAATCTTGATAATCTTTCTGGGTATTGCAGTCCACCCAGTCCTTTTATTATTTTTGTTGCCCGCCTTTGTACCCGTTCAAGCTCTACAATGTCTTACCTGTGCACTGGTGCCCAAAACTGTACACAATATTCCATGTGTGGTCTAACCAGAGACTTGTATAATGGGAGAATAATGTTCTCATCATGTGCCTCTATGCCCCTTTTAATGCACCCCATGATCCTATTTGCCTTGGCAGACGCTGTCTGACACTGTCTTCTACAATTAAGTTTACTGTCCACCAAGATTCCCAAGTCCTTCTCCATGTCACTTTTACCCAGCCTTTTTCCATTTAACATGTAGTCATGTAATGGATTTTTCTTCCCCATGTGCATAACCTTGCATTTATCTGTGTTAAACCTCATCTGCCATTTCCCTGCCCAGGCCTCCAACTTATCCAGATCCCTTTGTAATAACACATTATCCTCTATTGTGTTGATTACTTTAAAGAGCTTAGTATCATCTGCAAAGATCGATATTCTACTGTGTAAGATCATTAATGAAAATGTTAAAGAGGATAGGACCCAATACTGAGCCTTGTGGTACCCCACTAGTAATAGCGAGTCTGAGTATGTACCGCTAGTTACTACCCTTTGTTTTCTATCAGTGAGCCAGTTGCTTACCCACTTGCACACATTTTCCCCCAGTCCAAGCATTCTCATTTTATTTAACAACCTTTTATGTGACACCGTATCAAATGCTTTAGAAAAATCTAGATATATGACATCCAATGCCTCACCCCGATCCAGTCTAGCACTGACTTCCTCATAGAAGCTGATGAGATTAGTCTGACAGGACCGATCCTTCATAAACCCATGCTGGAACGGTGTTATACATTTATTTTCAGTGAGATACTCCAGGATAGCATCTCTGAAAAAACCTTCAAACATTTTACCTACAACAGAGGTTAAACTTACCGGCCTATAGTTTCCTAGATCACTGTTTGACCCCTTTTTGAATATTGGCACCACATTTGCTATGCGCCAATTCTTTGGGACATACCCCGTTATTAGACAGTCCATAAATATTAAGAATAGGGGCCTATCTATGACATCACTTAACTCCCTTAGGACACATGGGTGTATGCCATCTGGACCTGGGGATTTGTCTATTTTAATCTTCTTAAGACGGAGCTGCACTTCTTCCTGGGTTAGACAAGAGACTTTTAAGTTGGAGTTTACCTCATCCCTCTGTTCAACAGGAAGCTCATCCTCCTCGGTAAATACAGTGGAGAAAAAAGTGTTTAATAGGTTTGCTTTTTTCTCATCGCCCTCTATAGTCTCTCCCTCTGTACTTTTCAAAGGGCCAACATTTTCTGTTTTAATCTTTTTACTATTTATATAGTTAAAAAATATTTTGGGGTTAGTTTTACTTTCTATAGCGATATGTCTTTCCATCTCCAGCTTTGCTTCCTTTATCTTTATTTTACACACTTTATTTTTTTCCCTATAGCTTCTTAGCGCCTCTTCACTGCCCTCCTGTTTTAGTAGGTGTAACACTTTCTTTTTGTTTTTTATTGCCTCTTTTACATCCCTGTTGATCCACATTGGGTTTCTAATTATTTTATTACCATAATGTATGTACCTATCACAGTGGTGGCCTAGGATGTTTTTAAAAATATCCCATTTATTATTTCTTCTGCCATATTTAAACACATTGTCCCAGTCAATACGGTTTAGGGCCTCCCTAAGCAGAATAAAATTAGCCTTCCTAAAATTCATTGTTTTTGTGGCTCCTTGACAAAAAACTCTATTGAAGGATAAACGGAAATTTATTATATTATGGTCACTATTTCCTAGGTGCCCCTCAACCTGAACCTTTGTTACCTTGTCAGGTCTATTAGTAAATATTAAGTCTAGAAGGGCCTTTCCTCTAGTCCGTTCTTGCACCATTTGGCAAAGGTAATTATCATTAGTTATTGACAAAAAACGGTTTAGTTTATGAGAGCTACAGGTTTCAGATTCCCAATTGATGTCTGGATAGTTAAAGTCGCCCATAATAATAACCTCATTCTGATTATCTGCCTCATCTATTTGCCTGAGGAGTACATCTTCCATGGGTTCTGTTATATTTGGGGGCCTATAGCAGACCCCTATTAGTATTATATTGTTATCGTTACCCCCATGTATATTTACCACTTAATAACTTGTTAGATTAATTCTACAGGGCCTGTGACCACTGTCCCGGGTCGCAGGCACACCCGTGGTCCCCGCACGAGCGGCACCGCCGCCCGCATGTCGGGCGGTGGGCACGCTCACCCTACCGGCCGGGTCCCCGCCTTCTTACCCGGCCGCACTCCTGCTGCAGCTCCAGTCTCCCGGCACTGTGAAATATAAAGGGCCAGTTCACCGGTAATTGGGTATTGCCGGTCACTGCCCTTATTTAAGCCTGCCCCTTCCTGAGACTTGTGCCGGATCTTTAGCCTTGTTCTGATTTACCGTGTACCGTACCATTTGCTTCCGTTCCTCGACCACAAATCTTGCCGCCTGCCCTGACCTTCTGCCTGTCCACGACCATGAACCATAGCTGCCTGTCCCGGACTATGAGCCTGCCTGACGATTTTGTACCGAGCTACACCTCGGCTGCCTCCACAAGCAAGTCACGTCAGGGGTAGCGACCTGGTAGACTCCCGCCGCAGCAAGTCCATCCCGCTTTGCGGTGGTCTCTGGTGAAAACCGGGACCCTGGCATGGCTTACGCCATCGCTTGCGGTGGTCCAGAGGATCCACTATCTCCAACCGTGACAGTGGATACCTAATATGTCTAGGTTTTTTTTGTGTTATTTTTTATTAAATATGTATTTTTATTTTATTATTCATTTTTTTACACTTTTTCTGGGGTTTTTTACTTTTTTTTTTTAAATCCTCTGAAGGGAGAACAGTTTTACATTTTTTTTTCCACTTAGTAATGTATTAGCATATTCATATATGCTAATACATTATAATCTGTGTCAGTCTGACACAGGCAGTGATCAGGACAGCACCCAGTCTGCCCTGATCACTGGCTTGTTACACAAACAGCCCTGGGGCTATTCTAGGTCCCCAGGGCTGACTGTGCAGCCGTTCCCTGGGCTCTTTTGGGTCACCGGGTGTTCCGATCACCCGACAGATTGCGCTGCAGTAACGCACCGCCACAATCAAAGGGTTAAAGCACCGGGAAGCGGAGGTTCCCCCGCTCCCCGGTGCTCGCAGCAGATGCTCTGGGATCAGGGCTGTGTAGTACAGCCCCGATCCCAGCGCCCGGGCGCCGCAAACTCCGATGTCTGCAGCGACGCCAAAAGACGTCGCTGCAGACGAACGACCCGCACCAACTGACATCAAAAGTCGGTGGGCGGACGTTAAGGAGTTAAGCAGGGAGTCTATAGTTTACACAATTCCCATTTCAGCCTCTGGCTTTAACGGGTACTGAGTCTTGTGCAGCAGTCTACAATTGGGTTTTAACTCAATGTGTACTGGTGGAATGTTAGCCATTGGCCCTCTGTAATCGTATTCCACAGGTGTTCAGCAATGTTCTGCAGCATGGACAAAACTTCAGGATCTGTTATAGCCTTTTCCTTTGCCGGCTGATCATTAACCATTCTGATCCTTTGCCGGCTGATTATTAACTGCTGAGTGCCCCTATATACCTGCTGAGTGCCCCTATATACCTGTCTGAGCCTCTATATGCCTGCTGAGTGCCCCTATATACCTGCCTACGCCTCTATATGCTGCTTGAGTGCCACCTATATACCTGCTGAGTGCCCCTATATACCTGCCTAACCTTCTATATATGCCTGGCTGAGTGCCCCTATATACCTGCTGAGTGCTATATACCTGCCTAGCTCTATATCCTGCCGATGCCTTTATACCTGCTTAGTGCCTCTATATCTGCCTGTGCCTCTTAGCCTGCTGAGTGCCCCTATATACCTGCTGAGTGCCCCTATATACCTGCCTGAGCCTCTATATACCTGCTGAGTGCCCCTATATACCTGCCTGAGCCTCTATATGCCTGCTGAGTGCCCCTATATACCTGCTGAGTGCCCCTATATACCTGCCTGAGCCTCTATATGCCTGCTGAGTGCCCCTATATACCTGCCTGAGCCCATATATATCTGCTGAGTGCCCCTATATACCTGCTTGAGCCTCTATATGCCTGCTGAGGCCCCCTATATACCTGCCTGAGCCCCTATATACCTGCCTGAGCCTCTATATGCCTGCTGAGTGCCCCTATATACCTGCCTGAGCCTCTATATACCTGCGTGAGTGCCCCTATATACCTGCGTGCGTGCCCCTATATACCTGCCTGAGAGTGACACTTACTATCAAAAATAATAATATATATATTATTATTATATGATTATATAATATAAGATACACCTGTCTGACTGAAAGGGCATATCTATACATCTATATACCTGCCTAACTGATGGTGACCTGTATATCCCTGCCTAATTGAGGGGACATATATACCTAACTGCAGGGACCTATATAGCTTCCTATCTGAGGGGACGTATAAACCCGTCTGACTGAGGGGACTTATATACCTATAATTAAGGAGTTGCTGGAAATGTGAGGATTCTAAGATATTTGTGTCCAAATCTGCAGGGATGAGTATTGGCCGGGAGAAATCAGCATGAAGGTGTGAACCAGATGGAGAAGAAAAAGGAAGGTGAGCGACGCTGATCAGAAAAGACGTCTCCTGTGAGTCACTAAATGTAACGTCAGTGTAATCACTTATATTTCTGCAGAGCCTACATACAACTAGTATCTACCACTATATGGTCACTGTATGGCGGTGGTATATGTAATCAGAGCCTGTGTACATGTGGGGGTTGCGTTTGGTCAGGGTCTGGCAGGATTATTTGATCCTTAAGTAGTAATAGTTTTGGGTTTTGGTTTTGTAGGAGTGTTTTTTAGTAACAATCATTCATCTGGTAGATTTGCTCCATGTATCGTGGATTATTTGGTGATTGTTATTTGTAATGTATTACACTGTCATACGGAGGGGAGCGATTTTGAAAAAGCTAATTTGTCATTGTGCTGTGACTGCTGAGGAGATGGACAGGAGCTATGTGGAATATGCAGAAAGTTAGTGACATAGTTACATAGTTTGTCAGGCCGAAAAAAGACATACGTCCATCCAGTTCAGCCCATTTGTTAAAGTGTTGCTAAAGTGTTAAAGTGTTGATCCAGAGGAAGGCAAAAACCCCCATGAGGTAGAAGCCAATTGTTCTCATGTTAGGGAAAAAATTCCTTCCTGACTCCAATCTGGCGTCAGAATAAATCCCTGGATCAACGTCCCTTCTCCAAAATCCTAGTCACTATAACTTGTTATATTACATCTAGAAATATATCCAGACCCTTCTCCAGAATCCTAGTCACTATAACTTGTTATGTTATCACTCTCCAGAAATGCATCCAAGCCCTTCTTGAACTCTGTTAGTGAATTCATCATGACAATTTCCTCTGGCAGAGAGTTCCACAGTCTCACCAATCTAACAGTAAAGAATCCCTTTCTATGTTTATGTAGAAACTTTCGTTCTTCAAGATGTAGAGGATGCCCCCTTGTTCTAGATACAGCCCTGGGTATAAATCAATCTTGAGAGAGATCTCTATATTGTTCTTTAATATATTTAAACATATTTATTATGTCCTTGAAGCCGTCTTTTCCCTAAACTAAATAACCCTAACCTTGCTAATCTTTCTGGGTATTGCAGTCCACCCAAGCCTTTAATTATTTTTGTTGCCCGCCTTTGTACCTGTTCAAGCTCTACAATGTCTTTCCTGTGCACTGGTGCCCAAAACTGTACACAATATTCCATGTGTGGTCTAACCAGTGACTTGTATAGTGGGAGAATAATGTTCCCATCATGTGCATCTATGCCCCTTTTATTACACCCCATGATCCCATTTTCCTTGGCAGCTGCTGTCTGACACTGGCTGCTACAGTTAAGTTTACTGTCCACCAGGATTCCCAAGTCCTTCTCCATGTCACTTTTACCCAGTGTTTTTCCATTTAACATGTAATCATGTAATGGATTTTTCCTCCCCATGTGCATAACCTTGCATTTATCAGTGTTGTAGTGGACTGGTCAGTAGTGTTATCTAGGGAATCTCTGAAGCTTGAATTTGTGAACTGGCTTCACTTATCCAATTGCAAAACATTTCTCTTTCTTTTTGATCTTTACAACAGGAGGCTATACATTGCAATAACTCTAAATTCCAAGTGCCCTCTTTAGGCAAATCGGGTATACACAATCTCCAATTTTCCCATGAATGGTGTACTTCTACCCCATATGCCTTAAAGGGGTTTTGCCAAGAAGGGATTTCCTCAGCTCAGGCTACATTTGAGCCTTGAAAAGAGGAGCGTTGTGTTTCTGTGATGTCATAGTACCACCTCCAGTGCACGTTCCCGAGGCTCAGTCTCTGTGGCTGAGCAAACATTGTTTTGCTGTATCACAGAGGAGAACTATTGTGCACAAGTTAATGGGTTTTGTTTTATGCCTCTTATCTGCTTAGGAGAGAAGATTAGCTCGGGGCAGGCAGCTTTCTTTCATTCCTTCAAGTGAGCCAAGGGAGCGTCTGCATTTTTACTCAGATAATTACATTACAACCAGTGCATTCCAGAAGTTTTCCCGATGTGTATATAAAATGAAT
The DNA here is from genome assembly GCA_025379985.1 of Phyllomedusa bahiana. Taxonomy (NCBI): domain Eukaryota; kingdom Metazoa; phylum Chordata; class Amphibia; order Anura; family Hylidae; genus Phyllomedusa; species Phyllomedusa bahiana. Next base: position 54,853 of record JAODAL010018475.1, read on the forward strand.
AATAATATGGGGGTAAAGAAAAAAAAAATTTAATTTAATAAAATCATGTTTATTTCTTTATTTTCGTTAGCCAAGGATCAATAGTATGGGTGTAACGAAAATAAAGAAATACAAATGATTTTAGTGAATTAATTTTTTTTTTTCCTTTACACCCATATTATTATTCATTTTATATACACATCGGGACAACTTCTGGAGTCTTATCATTTGATTTCGGCCATGTACAGTTTTATTTCAGATTGCATTAGAAAACCCAGCGTTGCTCGCTCTCCCATTGCTCCAAATAACCGCGCCTCTTTTAACTTAGCCAATCACAGAGCTCGCTCTGAATTTCTTTTCCCCATAGAACTCTATGAGAAAGTAGCTCGCGCTCTGATTGGCTAAGCTGGATGAGCCCCCGCCGCTTCAACCAATCAGCTCTTTTCTGCCTTTTTACTGTATTTTGAACTGTCCCGCCTTTGGATATGATTGGTCAATATTTCTCCATAGGTTAGAATGGGTCCCTGTCGCTCCTATTCTGATTGGTGAATTCTCCTCCATAGGTTAGAATGGGCCACTGTCGCTCCTATTCTGATTGGCTGGTTTATGCAGACCAATGAGAAGAGCTTAAACAATTTGAATTACTGTATTTCCCGGCAATTCTCTCTATTGCAATTCCTGATGTAGCACTGGTCTCGGCAACAAACGCGTTGTTCGGGATTTAATTGATTTATGTTTATAGAAGGTTTGAGCTCTTTTTCCGAGAATATTTTACAACTAATAAAAATTATTTTTTTATTCATACTCCATGCCGCACGGCGCTGAGCGCCGAGATTGCATTGCGCCAATCTCTCCATAGACTACAATGGGAGAAGTAGCTCGCGCTCTGATTGGCTGGGATAGTCAAGCCCCCGCTAGCTCAGCCAATCAGATTGGTTCAAACTTCTCCATAGGCTATAATGGGTCCCTGTTGCTCCTATTCTGATTGGCCGAGATAGCCAAGCCCCCGCTAGCTCAGCCAATCAGCTCTTTTCTGCATTTTTACTGTATTTTGAACTGTCCCGCCTTTGATTCTGATTGGTCAATAGTTCTCCATAGGCTTTAATGGTTCACTGTCGCTCCTATTCTGATTGGCCGGTTTCTGCCGACCAATCAGAATAGCTTTCAGAATTTGAATTACTCTATTTCCCGGCAATTTCCAATATCCTAATTCTTGATTTAGCGCCGTTCTAGATTTTTGGAAAGTGATTATTTTTTTATTATTTTTTATTTTTGAGGTTTGAGCTCTTTTCTGATAATGTTTTCATTTTTTTTCATACTCCGCACGGACATCTTTAATGATTTCTCGCTGTTTTCCAGCCTGTCTTGAATTGGAACACATCTTCGGCGCAGTCCCTTCTGCGCCTAAGTCCCGCACTGTGCCACATACACTGGCGAGGCGCGGCGGACTTTACATGTTATGTATGAGTGCACTACCTCGGGCGGCGAATCATAGGCGCAGCGCCGCACTGCGCCTAAGTCCCGCACTGCGCCCCAAACACTGGCGAGGCGCGGCGGACTTTACATAGTATGTATGAGCGCGCCCCAGTGCCGACATAAATCAGGCGCAAATTTCGCCGGAAAACCGGCGGAAAGCTGCGCCCCGACGTGGCGAGATTCATACATGTCGCCCTAAGTCCTCTGTGTACTATGTCTGTATGTAATAATAATAATTATTATCTTTATTTATATAGCGCCAACATATTCTGAGTACTTTACAATTTAGAGGGTATTAGTACAGACAAGAAAAACAAACGTTGCACAGTAAAAAGCTACTTACAGTGTATGTAGGGGGAGACTCAGATTACCCTGTACAAACAGCCATGCCCTTAGCTCCCCTTGCACAGTTAGTATCTCCCACAGAAGGAATCCTACTAGACAATGATCTCTGCCTAAGAAAGTGAAAGTATAACCTGTTTCCCTGTAATAATGAAGTAAATCCTCTGATTTGCTAATGACATGTATTAGAGAAAAGTCTTATAATTTCATGTACTATCATTTTTTTGTATGTTTGTGTGGATGTGATAGGTACTAAGAATTTTCTTGTAATTCCAATTTTGAACAGCAGGTAGCGTAAGCGGATCATAAACATATAACAGGCATTGGCTCTCTTCAACTCCAGTGATGATGGAGCTATAACCCACAGTATAATGGCAGGACAGTTCAGTAACAGAAAGCTTTAGATAAAGAAGTATTCTTTGGCGACCCTCTATAATAGTTTAGTGGATTGCCCCTAGTATGTGTCTCTTCTCTCAGAGGACGGTGGTAAATGGTCATTCAGCACAATAATGTTTTTGGCACAGTAGAAATTATAGCACATTTTCTCTTGCTTACCGCTTAGAACAGGGCTGGGCAATTAATTTTCCCACGGGGCCGCATGAGAAAGTGGGATGGTTTTAGAGGGCCGGAGTAATAAAAAGATAGGGTGGATGGGGAAAAATCGTTTTTTGGGGATTATTTTTACGGAAACTTAATCTGTACCCTCAGTAAGGCAGGTATATATAGCTCCCCTCAGTAAGGCAGGTATATATATCTCCCCTCAGTAAGGCAGGTATATAGATACATCCCCCAGTATGGCAGATATATACAGCTCCCCTCAGTAAGGTAGGTATGTAGATATATGTCCCCTCAGTCAGGCAGGTATATACAGCTGCCCTCAGTCAGTCAGGTATATAGATAAAAGTACCTGCAGGCAGGCAGGTAGGTATATAGATAGATATAGCCCCCAAAGGCAGGTATATAAGTAGATATAGTCCCCACAGGCAGGTATATAAGTAGATATAGTCCCCAAAGGCAGGTATATAAGCAGATATAGTCCCCACAGGCAGGTACATAGATAGATATAGTCCCCACAGGCAGGTATATAAGTAGATATAGTTCCCACAGGCAGGTATATTGATAGATATAGTCCCCACAGGCAGGTATATAAGTAGATATAGTCCCCACAGGCAGGTATAACCTAGGGATAACCTTTGACTCCTCTCTGTCTTTAAAACCACACAGCCAAGCCCTCACCTCTGCCTGCCGCCTCCACCTGAAAAATATCTCACACTTCCACCCATTTCTCAACTTTGACACTACAAAAGACTACTGTAACACCATTCTCTGTGGCCCCCCATCCAGCACTCTTGCTCCCCGTCAAACCATCCTCAACTCTGCTGCCCGTCTCATCCACCTCTCTCCTTGCTACTCCTATGCCTCTCCCCTCTGTCAATCCCTTCACTGGCGCTCATTGCCCTGCTAATCCAGTTCAAGTTACTAACCCTGACCTACAAAGCTCTCCATAACCTCTCTCCTCCATACATCTCTTCTCTAATCTCTAGATACCTCCCCTCACGCAACCTCCGCTCCTCACAGGACCTTCTTCTCTGCTCTCCTCTTATCAGCTCCTCATACAACCGTCTCCAAGACTTCTCCCGCACTTCCCCCACACTCTGGAACTCATTACCCCAAAACATCAGACTCTCCCCAACTTTCACCAGTTTCAAAAGCATCCTGAAAACCCATCTCTTCAGGATAGCTTATACCCTATAATAACCCCACCACCAGTACACCTCCCCACAAACATGTCTGCCCCTCACCTTCTGTTTCTACCCTCCTTCCTTGTAGATTGTAAGCCTTCACAGGCAGGGTTCTCTGCCCCTCTGTATCAATTGCTAGTCATTTATCGTCACCATTATATTTGTTCAACATATGTTATGTATGTAACTCCCCTTGAATGTACAGCGCCCTGGAATCAATGGTGCTCTATAATAAATGATAATAATAATAATAATAATAATAATAATAAAAAGGGGCGTGGCCTAACCTTCATGAAGTAAAGACATGCACGTCTTCAGCTCCTGGGATATCCTGACAAAATCCTGCTAATTGACCATTCTGAGTGGACACTAACTATCCCGCATGGAAGGAGAGGGGTTGGAAAGGTTTCTGCTACTCCTGGTTGGCCTTTTTCCCCTTTATCACAGACCTTGTTGCTGCTGCAAGCTGCCTGTCTCTTCCGGTTCCTGAGAGGAGGGAGGCGCGGGATCCGGTGGGAACCTGCGGCGCGCTTCACCTGCCGCCGCCATGGAGGACTCAGAGGCGGTTCGAGCTCCGAGGACGGTCTTGTGGACCAATGACTGCCAGCGACGATACAGGGACACAGCCAGGCGCTCATTACTGGAGATGGAGGTGGGAGCGGCCGGATCGCGGGCGCACGCCACTCTCGGGCCACAACTGCTAGAAGGTCCTCAGTGCTGGTCCCGTAGTACAGCAGCGGAGAGAGGCCGGGATACTCCACCCGTGTGTGGCGGACGACGGAGGAGGTAGAAGTGCAGTGAAACGGGGAAGAACTATTGAGCGCCCGGACACGTGGACAACTGGAGTGTTGGGAACGGCCATATCTGCACAGCTAAGTTACACTGAACGGGCAATGGGACAGGCATTAATACAGGGAGAGTGAACGCTGGCTGGGCACCAGCTGTAGGCATCGATCTTATTAGTTACTCTTGAGGCATCTGCCTGCTATTTAGCCCTTATATTTCAAAACAGAAAAGGGCGGGAAAGAGGAACGACCCAGCGCCATCTTGCTGAGGTTGCAGCTTTAGGAGTGAGCACAGCACACAGGAGTACTCTCATCAGTGTTTGTACGCACAGCAAATTATCTTTTAACTATAAAACTCTCACGGGACCTGACTTTGGTTTACAGCAACCACTAATGAATAACTACAATTTTGTCTCTGTCCGAGACGAGCTCCTGCTACTGTCCATTTAAAGGGGTTTTGCCAGGAAGTGCCTTATCTGCTAAGAAGCAAAAGTAAACAAGCCAGGCTGAGCTGAGAGAGAGAGAGTGCCAGAGCACAGAGCCATGCATAAGGGATCGTGTGCAATGTTCACTCAAATAATCACACTACAACTAGTGGATTCTGTATACAAAAGGCAAGACCTTTCTCCACAGCCTCTTAAAAGTTCTTTCATGTTACCTGTCATCAGATAAAGCAGGGATCTACTCAGATAATCACACTACAACTAGTGGATTCTGTATACAAAAGACAACATATTTCTACCCGGTGCCTTGAAAGCTTCTTCAGCTCCCTTTCATCAGATAAGAAGTGTGCTCTGCGCAAGCCCAGACAGCAGCTCTTGTCATGTCGTATCTAATAGAAGTTTTTAAGTAACTAACGGCAGGTAAGGCAGCGTGTAGCTCCCTCAGGCTGCAATTTTTGTAATCACACATATTTAGAAAAGTGATTAAATACCCATTTTGGAGGATCCCTCGTCAACATTACATCGTGGCAAAACCCCTTTAAGGACGGTTAGCTCTGTGTTGTTACAAAACTTAAATTTAAACTGCTGACCTGCCTGGCAGTGACATCTACTGGTCAACTGCACTATAACTGGCTGTGCATCACAATTTTGTATTACTGCAAACGCAGTTACTGGTACTGTTGTTCTACCTGGCGGTGACACCTGCTGGCTGTTCATAATATTGCTGACCGTCTCATAACTGTACTACTGCGAACTCAAGTTTCAATACTGTGGACCTACCTGGCAGCGACACCTTCTGGTCAATCATAATATTACTGACTCTGCATTATAATTCCATATTTACTGCAAACTTGGATTTAGAACACTGCTGATCTGCCTGGCGGTGACACCCGCTGACCAATTACAATATTATTGACCCTACATCATAACCCTGTATTACCGTAAACCTAGGTCTCTATCATCTCACGCATGGGCTGGAACAGAGCCCACTGTTGGTTATTCTTAAATAGTTTCCCAATAGGTACCCAAGTACTGTACTGCCATAGCTGTTGGTTCTTGTAAAGTCCTTCCGCTGCTGCATGCACCTCACTCCTGTAATCGGCCTGTTGAGCCCTGCAATGCAATCATCCAGCATGGGCTGGAACAGACCTGCACAGTCCCCTTTAACACCAAAACTCCACGGCAGACATGACGAGTCAAATGAGAGTCCTTACCAGTCTGAGCTCCTCCAGCAGCCTATTGAGATGAAAAACAATGGGCAGCGCAACGTTGGTAGACCAACGCAACAATCAGCCATGAAGTATGGAGGTAGACCATACTGTACTGCCCACCAAGACTCTATCTGTACCCTGCAACAACAAGTTAAAACTCTGCAAGCCAGGGCAGAGGATGCAGAAAACTGTAGTAGGCGTAACAATGTACGCATCCTGGGCCTACCAGAACGGGTGGATTGCTCAACCCCAGAGCAGTTTGTGGAGCAACTACTGAAAGATGTCTTAGCTCCTGTAGAGTTCTCCCCCAGCTTCGTGGCTGAAAGGGCCCATCTCATCCTGACTAAGCCACTGCCACCAGGTGCTCCACCTCGTCCTTTTATCCTGAAACTTCTCAACTACAGAGACAGAGATCTAGTTTTGTCTGCTGCCAGGCGGAAGGGGGACATTAGCTATGAAAATAGTAAACTATCCTTCTATCCTGACTTTACTTCGGAAGTCCAGAAAAAAGACGAGTTTACACATGTGCGGAGCCGTCTGAGAAATGCCAGGATCAGATATGCGATGCTCTATCCCACTAGACTGAGAGTTCAGTATCAAGACTGCACTTTCTTCTTTGTAACACTGGAAGAGGCATCAGAGTGGCTTGATAGAAGGTCTCTTGAGCATCACTGATTGTAATGTAGTACACTGAAAATTAAATGTATTCTGGATTGTCATTAAACCATGTCTTAGAGTGTAAGCCCCACCCCCCCTCTGTGGGAATGGAATGTGTAGCCTGTGATTGTGAAAACAAACAGAAAGTCCTTTTGGACAAGTATATTATCCCGTGTGGTTACAGCCCAGTGCATATCTGATAAGCCCTAAATTAATGACAATTTTACGACTCGTAACATACACAATCCCCATCCAGATGTCACCTTTGACCCCCCCAACAATAAACACTTTAATTGATCTGTCCACAGCAGAAGCGCAGTCCGTGATTGCCATCTGTAGGGGATAGTAAGCAACCACCCTCATAAGACAATCAAGTGTCCACCCACCTCATTATATTTTCAGCCAGTAAAAGAGTAGGCAAATATGAGAGAGGAGGGGAAACCTGGACAGAGTTTTGGGCCTATAAAACACATGGCCAGACTCAAATCTGTGTTCATAGCCTGGGGTTCAATTTCTGATTGAGCTGTGTTCCATTTTCCTTTACCAATACCCCTTGGATCTGAAGGCTGACACCTTGTAAGTGTGAAATCTTCTGAGTATTTCTCCCTTTTATTTTCATAACTGTATTGATGCGTATGTCATAGTCATTGTTATTATATTTTGTTTATGTAAGCACTGTACATCGTTCATATTAAAGTTACCAGTAATACGTGAGTTCTTGTTGTTGCACGGATCCATTTCCTTGAAGGAGTGTATTTTTTGTAGCTGCTGGAGAGCAGTGAGGTGACCCTGTAAGCATTTTTTACGTGTTTTTTTAGAATATCTGTTAGGAATCAGATTCCTTCCGGCTGATTCCTTTTTGATTATTGAAGGAAGGTGGTGGCAGCGGATAACTTTGGGGTGCTGGAACTGTCTTGTGGTGCGATTTATGCTTGATCCGCTACCTGATTGAGAGGTGAGCGCAAGTGGAGATAAATCTACCCCATTACAGTGGCCCCCAGTCACGTGCTGGTGAGTGTGTACGTGACAAATTGGTGGCAGAGCGGTGGGATATTTTTCTTTTTATTGCAGCATTAGTGCTTGGTTTAAGCAATTATTCCCTGCACTAAAAGACTGGCTGTATCTTTGTGAAGATTACACCAGTCTTACAAGAACTAACGCAGTGCTTACTTGACATACGCACAATCAGTTTCCCTTCCCTGTTTTTCTTTTCTATCTTTTATTTGGCAAAGGGTGCTTTGTAAGATGGCATCCCTGTACAAGAAGCACAGCAAAGAAACTCTCATCAGCCTATGCGAGGAGAGAGATATCAATCCAGCAGCAAAGACGAAGGTTCAGCTGATCCGTGAGCTCGTGGAGCAGGATTTGCAGCAGCTGGACACGGCGTCAGAGAACGAAACTGACAACGCACAGGTCCAATTGACGGAATTTGCTCCTGAAATAATTTCCCCTGAGGACACCCGCAGCGGCAGTTCTCAGGGAGGCATGGACTCTGCTCTGGGTATGACTTTGCAGCAGCTGGGTGCTTGTGACCCTAATTTGCGCCTACAACTTATCCTGCAATACCAACAAGCGGAGAGAGAGGCTGCGGAACGCCAGGCCGTGCGAGAGCAAGAGGCTGCGGCTGCTGAACGTCAGGTCGTGCGAGAGGCGGCTGAGCGCCAGGCGGAGAGAGAACGAGAGGCGGCCGAGCGCCAAGCTGAGAGGGACCTCAAGCTACAGCTGGCACGACTTGAAAGGGGTAAGGCTTTGCCACAGCCTCATGCCCAGGATACAAACCCTTTGAAACCCCGACTAGAACACTTTCCTGTGATGGAAAAGAATGGGGACTTAGATGTTTTCCTACGAGGATTTGAAAAGACTTGCAGACAATATCATCTGCCCAAAGAGCAGTGGGCACGATATCTGACCCCAGGACTAAGGGGCAAAGCCTTGGAGGTTTTTTCGGACCTCCCACCAGAGCAAGACGGGGACTATGATGCCATAAAGAGAGCTCTGGTCATGAAATATCATCTCACTCCGAAGGTGTATCACAGGAAATTTCGGAGTCTTCAGAAAGGTCCCACTGACAGCTACGCAGATGTGGAGAGCAACTTAAGTGCCACCTGCAAGCAATGGGTAGAAGGACTCTCTGTTTCCAGCTTTGACGACCTGTTGAATCTAATGATCAAGGAGCAGCTTCTCCATATCTGTCCTGCAGAGGTTCGTCAGTTTGTCTGTGACTGGAAACCCAAGACGTCCAGAGACGCGGCGGAACTGGCAGACTCCTATGTTGCCAACAGGATGCCAGAAGCCCGGAGAACACCTGAGTCCACCTGGAGGAGAGGTAAGCCTGCTGGGGATCCCGCTTCTCCTCCCCATCGATCACCTGGGCACCCTCGTAGTACTCCTCCCGGGTCCCTGAGACCCACACGCCCATTGACTGACATGCGCAAATGTTTTATATGCAACAAAGTGGGGCATGTTAGTGTCACTTGTCCAGACAAGCGGAGGAGTACCCCTATGCCCACAGCGCCCCCTGTAACAGGCCCTTCCATCTATCTTATAACTGGGACTGCAGGAAGGGGAAAGCATAACCTTCAACCTGTCACCGTGGGCAGAAAAGTCGCCATGGGCTTCAAAGACAGTGGAGCAGAGGTGACTGTTGTGCGTCCAGAGATGGTGGATGCTAGAGATATTATTCCGGGAAAGACCATGTCCCTGACCGGATTTGGCGGAGTCCGCTCTGCTATACCAATGGCTCGGGTTTATCTGTACTGGGGAGCGGGCCGAGGGATGAGAGAAGTGGGGATATCCGCTACTATCCCCTCGCAGGTTTTACTGGGTACAGACCTTGGGGAGATGCACAGTAATTACGTCCCGGCTCCCTCTCCGAAGGCAACCCCAGAAACCCAGATATGTGATTCCCCACAGAGACTGTGCAATACTTCTGGGAAATGCCCGGATGTGAAGGGAAATCTGACAGTGGATGTACCTCTGAATGACGCCACTGATATGTGTACTGTGCAAAATGACTGTCCTTATGTCACGCCTGTGACCCATAGTCAGGATTCCTGTAAGCCTCCGCTTTGTGTGTCGGCTGACCAGCCCAAGGCGAAATCTTCTGCAGAGATCAAATTGCAAGCTGATGTGGAAGAGTCTGCAGCCCCCCTCAACCCCCCTTCTGCTGACAGTCACAGCTCTCACATGCTTCCATTATCAGATCACAGGGCAGAGGAGCTGCCAGGCCAAACAGCCCTGCCCCCTGCGGAGTCTGATAATCACGGAGTGCATGGTGAACAGGGAGCCAAAATAGAGTCTAAAGAATTGGGGATCCCTGATAGCAGCCCCACTGATGTGTGGCCAGAAACCCATGGGGATAACAGGGATTATCCCTATGTCACCCCTCCTCCTATCAAGGACCCACCAGCACCTGAGGAGGAAGTGTCTTGTACTATGTTTTGTGATACTTGCTGTGACTCTGATGTATCTAAGCCTGTGGATGTATCACAGCCTGTTATGAGGCCTGCTGATGTATCTCAGCCTGTTGTGCTGGATGTTACGGTGTCTAGGCTGGTTGGGCCAGACATCAATTTACCTACAGCTGTGTTGTGTGCCCCAGATGTATCCCAGCCCACAGATACTCTCGAAACTGTTATGAACCTTGCTGACATATCCCAGCCTGTAATGCTGGGTGCCCCTGTATCTAAGCTTGCCAGCATGACTCGGACTGTTGCGGACAATAATGGTTTATCCAAGCCTGAGGGTGTATCTCAGACTGTTATGGACAATAATGATTTATCCAAGCCTGAGGGCGTATCTCAGACTGTTATGGACAATAATGATTTATCCAAACCTGAGGGTGTATCTCCGACTGTTGGGGACAATGATTATGTAGCTAAGCCTGGGGATGTACCCCGAGGGTTTAAGGGTGGGGATGGCCATCCCTAAATCGTTGTCCATGTTTCCCAAACAGCCCCTTGGATGGGGTTTTGACCCCGCTGATGAAATGTCAATCTGTTATCCCACCGAAATTAAGTGAAACCCAAAACCTTTTTATGTATGTTTCCCGGCCCTGCCCGGGGGGTGTATCCAACCCCATGGAGTGTAAGGGGGTGATCCTTTTTTTTCCAAGCTTTTTTTTTTTCCAAACCCAAACTGTGGAATTCTCTGCCAAGTTTATTCCCCGGGGTCTAAAAGTGGGAAAGGGACTTTAGACCCCAGCATAAGGTAAAAGTGTCCCACAAAAGTAACGTTTTGATTTGTACCGCCCAGCGGGATTCCCCCCAGCCCCCCGATATTTTGATAGTTCATACACAGAAAAGGGAAATTGAGCGGGGAAATTTGCCCAAAGGGTCTTTCTCGCCGGGGGGGAGGAGGGGGGGAGGAGGTGGGTTTCGGGAAAGATGTCAGGTAGCCATCCCCCCCGCCCACCCCAAAAAGGGGGAGGTAAGGGTATACACTGAAAATTAAAATGAAATCGGGATTTTTCATTAAACCATGTCTTAGAGTTTTAACCCCAAACCCCCCCTTTTGGGGGAAATGGAATGGGGTGCCTTTGTTTGGGTGAAAACAAAACAAAAAAGCCCTTTTGGGACAATATATTACCCTTGTGGTTACAGCCCGGGGCATTTCTGATAAACCCAAAATTTAAAATGACAATTTTACAAAACACGAAAACATACCCCAATCCCCATCCAGAAAAGTATAAAAATTTCCCCCTTTTGGCCCCCCGGCCCCCAACAATTACACTTTTTTTTGATTTTTCCCACCAGCAGAAGCGCAGCCCCGTAAATTGCCACCCTAGCCCTGGTTTTTTTAACAACCCCCCTCAAAAGACAATCAATTTTGTCCACCCCACCTCATTATTTTTTCCAGCCATTAAAAGAGTAGGCAAATTTTAAAAGGAGGGGGGGAAACCGGGACGGGGATTTTTTGGGGCCTATAAAACACAGGGCCAGACCCCAAACTGGGGTTTCCATACCGGGGTTAAAATTTTCTGATTGAGCTGTTTTTCCTTTTTCCCCTTTCCCAAAACCCCTTGGATCTGAAGGCAAACCCCTTTGTAAGTGTGAAATTTTCTGAGTATTTCTCCCCTTTTTTTTTTCCCATAACGGTTTTAAAGCTAAGTCATAGTCTTTTGTTTTTATATTTTGTTTATGTAAGCACTGTACACCCGCCCCCAAAATTTAAAGTTACCAAATACGGAGTTCTTTTGTTGAAACCGGATCCTTTTCCCTTTGGGAAGGGTGTTTTTTTTTGTAGCTCCCTGGAGAGCATTGAGGTAAACCCGTAACCCATTTTTTACTGTTTTTTTAGAATATCTTTTTAGGAATCAGTTTCCCTTTTCCGGCGTTTCCCTTTTTGTTTTATTGAAGGAAGGTGGGGGAAAGCGTATAAAAATTTTGGGGTGCTGGAATTTCCTTGAGGGGGCGATTTATGTTTTAAATCCCTACCTGATTGAGGGGTTGAGCGCAAGGGGAGAAAAAACAACCCCTTTAAACAGGGGCCCCCCCGGTCATGTGCTGGGAGTGGGGAACGTGACACTGATACTGATTGAACGGGGGACTTTTCGGATTTTTAAATTCTGGGGGAAAGCTCCGGGTTTATTTTTTCCTCCCTTTTTTTTTTTTTTTTTTTGTTTCCTTGCTCTCCTCTCCAAAGTCTTTTTTCTTTTTATTCCACTCGGGGTCAATTTGTTTATAGGAGCTGAAGTATGGACGCTCTCTGGAGCTTTTGGAACACCAGCTATAGCACACCCTTAAAGGTGTATTTGTTTTTTTCGCAGGCTTCAGGGTATTCCCACCCCCCGGGTTGATTCCTCATTCTTTTTTTAACAGTTTCCTTGATTGTTGGGGGATCAAAAGTTTGAGCAAGTTGGGTGGCTTTGAGCAGGGTGGAGGGGGGCCCTATGTTTGGGCCGGGTTTTATGTGGAGTATTTTTTTAAATATAAAACGTTTTTAGCGTTTCTACGATCCCTGGTCTCTTGGGTGTTTAAATTTGGGTGTTTTTTTTGCCCAGATTTGGGTCGGGGAAAACGCTCTTATAAAAAAAATTTTCAAAATCCCCCGGGGATCCCGCTGCTTCTGGGGGGGGGTTTTTAAATTTTTGCAACCCGGGACCAAGATCTAGCCCATTTTCGACCTCGGGTTACAAAAAAACGGGGGCCCTTTTGGGGACGGGGTTGACAACAATAGTTTGGTTGAAACGGGGAGTATGGTTTTCATCCCCAGGACAGCACGGCAGTTTTTCTTTGCTTCTCACCAACTCATGACTCACTATTTTTGTTTTGTTTTAAAGCCTTTGCCTAAAGGGGATATTTACTATGATCCCAAAAGGGGAATATTTTGCCTAAGGATATCAGACTATGCACCCCCTGAAACTGTTTTCGGGTCTCACCCATGCGGGCCCCCGGTAAGGAATGGAGATTGAATCCTAAATGGCTTAATATCCCAAGTGTGTTAAAACGCATGTAAAGGAACATAAAAAAAATTTTTGGGGATAGGGAAGGGGGGATCTTTTAAAACCCATTGATTAAATGGGATGCCTCTAAGGCTTTTTTCTGAGGGGGGTCCTGATTGGGAAAATCGGGTCACTTTAAGGGCCAAACCCCGCGGACTAGAAGGGGGGGAATTTGGGAAAGTTAAATTTAAATCACTGAAGGGGGCAGACTTCAAAATCATTTCCAATCCCCACCCGACTAGGGAAACCTTTGTTGGTCGCTCACGGACCTTTTCCCATTGCATTTGACTGAATATACCCAAAAGAACTCCTTTTTCGAAACAATAAAATTTTTGGGGGGGATAAAAAGGGATTGCCCTATATAGCTAAATTTGGGAGGGCGCCAATAACATTAGGGGCCATTGCGTTTGGAGGGATAGGATCGTCCGATCGACCTGCCCCCAGATATGTGACAGTTCGCCCTTTACCCAAAAAGAGCCCCTAAAACCCCTCCAGTTTAACAGGTTACAGTTTGGGGAAAAAATAGAACATTTTGTTGACCAAATTAACATACCCAAACTAAAGGGGGCAGAAGAAAAGGGGAAACTTGACAAAAAAAAAATTAACCTGTGGGAGAGTTTGGGTTTAGAGTGATGGGGGAGACAACAACACATAAAACACCTGGGCCAAGGCTTTCCACCCCAAGGGGGTACAAAAAAGACGTGAACAGGGGGGAAATACTTTTGGAAAAGCTTTCGCAGCTGCGGCCCGTAGAGAACTCCCAAACCCCCCTTTCCCTTTTCCCTGAGGCATAAACAGAATAATTCAAAAACCCGGGCGGGCCCTTCCTGACAATGTAGTTTTTAAAAACCCCAAAAACACTATTAAATTTGGGAACCCCCCAAAAAATTTTGGCAAAGGTTTTGGCTATGCGACTTCACGGGTTTGGGATCCCCTTTTTTGGGTTTGGGGTGCGGATCAATGGGGATTTATGCCAGGGAGAACGACCTAGATTAACCTCAAATCGTATCCCCAATCTCCCAGGTGACTCATATATTTGGGGGTGGGAAAGGGAATTGCTCCTTAGACAACAAAAGGCTTTTGACTCCGTTAAATTTTATGGGGGGGGGCCCCCCCCTCCTGTTTTCAGAAGGCATTTCCCGTCCATTTTTTCTAAGATGGCAAAACGTTTAAATTATATTTGTACAAGAGAACGGGGGGAATGGCCCAACTTTCCAACCCATTTCTGCTTGAGAGAGGCACTAGGCAGGGGTGCCCCTTTTTTCCAACCGTTTGGCTTTTTTGCCCCTCATAAAAACCCTTCTTTTAAATATAAAAAAACCCCATAAGGGCATAAAGGATGGCCCATTGTGGGGATTGGGGGAAAAACTCTTGCTGAAACTGGACACATACGGGTTTTTTGGGGAACCCCGGGGAAAAAATTTCCTCGGGGAATGCCTACTGGAATTGGTTGTAAGCGGGTGATTGATTGGCAGTCAAAGAAATAATTACAATGAAGCAAATATACCGTATATACTCGAGTATAAAGGGCCCAGTTTTTTTAGCCCCAAAAAAAGAGCCCCCGAAAAACTCAAACCCCGGCATACCCCAAATCACTGTCCCCGCCCGGGGGGCTGCGATGGCCCCGGGCGCCACGGGACGCTTTTAGTTTAAGCGGGGTCCTCATGGGAGCATAACTTTAAAGCCGAGTAAAAGCGCACCGTTCCGGGCGCTGGGGCTGGCCCGGGGGACTGTCCCCCGAAACCCTTCAAACCCACAAAGCGACTCCCCCCGGACGCATATAGGGAAGGGTACCACTTGCGGGGGACAGAGCGAAACGCTCCGTGCTCCCCCAAGGACTTCCGGGCGTTCGCGGCCGCCCGCAGTTTTTCCCGGGACAGGCAGGTGGTGCCCAAAACGCTGCGGCGCGGCCTTGGGGAAAAGTCACCCCCCCCTGTGCCCAGAAAATGCAGGAATCGCGCAGGAGGCGGAGCTCAGGGGGGACGGAGCAGCGGGGAGCCAGTAAATGGGTTGTTTTTTAATTTTTTTTAAAATTTCTAGGGGCCCGGGCCCACAAACTGCCTATTCCTGCCCCATAAACTCCTAAACCCCGGGCCCCACAGCTCCCAAACCTGCCTACAGCTGGCCCCAAAACCCCGCCTAAAAAGCCGCCCTAAACCTGCCCTTTCAGCCAGCCCAAAACCTCCCCACAGCCACCCATACCCGCCTACAGCCAACCCTACACCCGCCCACACTGGCCCCATACCTGCCTACAATGCCTATAACCCGGGCCCCACAACCACCCTATACCTGCCTACAGCTGGCCCTATACCTGCCTACAGCTGGGCCCCAAAAACCTTTCCCACAGCTGGGCCCCTACCCGCCTAAAAGATGCCCAAACCGCCCCAAAGCCCCCCTATTCCCCCTACAGCCGGCCCCTTTTCCTGGCCCCACCGCTGGCCCTATACCGGGCCCACACCGGGGCCCCATACCTTCCTACCCGCCCGGCCCAAAACCTGCCTTTCAAGCCGGCCCCCATACCGGGCCCAAAACCTCCTACAGCGGCCCAAAACCTGTCTACAGCCCGGCCCCATACCGCCCATGGGGCCCCTATACCTGCCTATTTTTCCCGTTTTTTGGGGCCCTATAAACCTTCCTATTAAAAAGCTTTTTGGGCCAAATACCCCTATAAAAACTGGGTTATTGGGGGGCATATAACTGCCTATTACATCCTATGGGGGGCCAAAATACCTCCTATACCGCAAAATTGGGGCCCTATATCCGCCTAAATTCCTATGGGGGAAAATTAAACCGCCCCATGTAATTTTATTTTGGGATCCATTTTTTTTTTTTTAAAATTTAAAACCCGTACCGCCCGCATTTTCTACCCCAGGGTTATACTCGAGTCAATAATTTTTCCCCCTTTTTTTGGGGGGAAAAATAAGGGGCCCCCGCTTTTACCGGGTCGGTTTTACTCGGTTTATACGGTTTTATAAAAAAAGAAAGGTTTTTAAAAAATTTAAAGAAAAAGAATGGGTACTTAGTGCGTTACAGAAGTTAAAAGATAAAGTTCCCGACTGTGAAAAAAGGGGGGCCCCTCAGTAACCTTTAAAGTACATCCTCTCGTCCGACCCCAGGAAAGGGGGCTGGGCGCCATGCCCCAGCCGAAGCTAACTCTCACTGGGGAAAAGCCCCGCATTTTTATGCTAGACAGCTACAAAAGCTTAAATTTCCAAGGACCATACAAGGGTTTAAAAATTCTTATCCATTTACTTTCCCTTTAAATTTTAGGTTTTCTAAACTATAAAGTCAGCATTACAAAATCTTTTCTGTGTCCCCCCCCCCTACAAAAGGATCCCCTTTAAAAAAAGGGTGTATGATTTGTTTTTATCAGCTTGGGGGCTAGTGGTGGGGGAAGTCCCGCTTTTTAAAATACGAGGGATCAGGGAGGGAACACCAAAGGGCAAGCACTCTGAACAAAATGGGCAATCCTGGAATTTGGTTGGGGCAGATGTCTTCCCACACAAAGAATTTTAAAAAACCCAAAGAAAATCTTGAAACATGAAAATCTTATAAAAGAAATGGATACAAGGTATTCCCAAAGAGGCATAAGAAAAACATAAAGTCTAATTACATCAATAAGACACATAATTATTTTCCAACCCATTAACCCCCTCCACCCCTTTTCTTATAGATGTGATCTAGGAGATTTTCCCCTTTTTTTTAGACAGTATTTAAACATTTGTTCCAAAAATTAGGGGCCCCTTGCTATATTTTTCTGTTGAAAATACAAAAAACCACCTCGGCCTTGATTTTGGGCCCAAAGGGAAAACCCCAAATTTTTTTGGGATTGACAGTCACAGCGAACTTAAAGTCTCTCTTGAAAATCTTCTCAGATCCTTAAATTGCATGGGCCTCTGGTGCAGGGAAATAAGAGGATTATTGTGCCCCAATACTTCCCTGGTTGGCCAAAGGACAGACCCTAAGGAGCATAGGTGTAACTTTAGGGGGGTACGGAGGGGACTGGTCCCCCCCCACTTTTTTGTGGGTGGGGGACGGTCCCCCCCACTTTTAATTTGCTTTCAATAAAAAATAATCCACATGAAAGCATGAGAATACATTAATGGGGAGAGCAAGGGACAGAGGAGGAAGAAGTTTCCCTTTGCCTCCATTTTTTCTTTTTTTTTTTTTTAAACTTGGGTTTTTATTTGAAAACATTTTTCCAAAATACAACAACAGAAAAAATGAGTGGGAAAATTTTTAAAACCCCAAAACAATCATTTTAACCCTTTTAAAAGTATATCTTTTTTAGAGATAAAACCCTAGCTGGATTTTAAATTGGGGAAGTTTTGAGAAGTATTCAAATGAGTACCCCCAAATTTACATAGCATTTTTCTCAAACAGGAAAAATACTAACTTGTGGGTCAGTTAAACATCTTAAAAAACTATTAAAACATTGTTTGGAAAAAAAAAAATAAAATGTAAAAATAAAAAAAATAAATAAAAAAAAAAAAAAATAAGGGGGGTTATAGTGGAAGCAAACCCTGGGGGGAAAAGTAAAAATTTCAAATTTTTTTTTCGGGGGCAACTGAATTTTTTTGGGGCCCACTTTTTGTTCCCCCCGCAAGCCCCCAGACCGAACCCCCCGGCTGCCCTCATGTTAATTTTTTAAACACCCCCAAAGAAAATTAAACGATGCAAACTTTCAAAACCAACTTGTAAACTTTTTAAAAGGGGGTCCCTTATTTTGGATTTTTCCCCCCCCCCCGCCCCCCCCCCCACCCCCCCCCCCCCCCCCCCCCCCCCCCCCCCATTTTTTTAAAAGTTTTTCAATGAACGGGGGTCCCCTTTTTTTAAAAAAAAATTTCCCGTCTTGTTTTTTTTGCCATTTCCCGGGTTTTCCAAATTGATCTATTTTGCATGTAATATTTAAAATTTTAATTTAAATATTTCAAGGGTACCTGGAAAGGGGCCGGCTTTCCCGCCAATTTTTTTAGGGGACATCGTTTGGTTGCTAATAAATTATATGAAGCAAAATTTGGGAATTTAGTGCCTTCCGGAAATCAAAAAAAGGGGGAAATTTAGGGGATAAAATTTAATTTTTTTCCCAACCAGGCTTTTAGTTTTTTCAGTTTTTTAAAATTTTTCCAAAAACCGCTTGGGGTGCCTGCACATTCCCCCATTCCATTTAATTTAAAATTTAAATTTTTGGTGAGAAACATTTTGGGGGAAGCAGTTATTTTTGGTTTTTGGGGGTAAAGGGTGCGGGGGAATATCAAATTTCCCTAGATTGCATGGGTATGAAAATTAAAAATTTTGGGTTTTCCCCCCACCCTTTTCACTGATAACACCTTGCGTATGTTATTCCACCCTTTTAAAATTTTTAAGATATTACCCCCGGGAAACTCCTTTTTCCCATTTTGCAAAAATTTTTCATGCCAATCCTCTAATCTTTTTCCTCATTTTGTTGATATTAACGACAGCGACGCTTTTACTGGGGGGTCAGTTAAATTTAAGGGAAATCTAAAACCCAAAAGGGTATTCCTTGTTAATTTAAATTTTTGATTTATAAAGCCAATAATTTTCTAGGGGCTAAAAAAGAGAGTTAGGCAATTTACTATTTCTTAAACGGGGGAAAAACCTGTTTGACTCAAAGATTCCGAAACAATTCACCCTTTTCCTCCCAAATAAAAGGGGAAAATATTCCAAACTGGGGGTACAAAAAGGTTTAACTAAGAAAAATGTTATAAGTTTCCACTGGCCCATGCGCAAGTGCCCAGAAAACACTTCCCTTAATGTCTGGGTAGAGTAAAAAATTTTGAAAGCTACAAATCCAGGTTTGCCAAACTTTTTCTAGCTAAAATTAAAAAAAAAGGGAGGTTTTTTGACCAATCAATGCAATGCAGAAAACATGCCAGTGATTTCCCACATCTGGGAAATTCCTCCCCCCCCCCCCGCGCCCCAGCAACATTAATTTAGCCCAAAGGGGACCTAGGAGTTTCGGCCCCAAAAAAACCTTGAAAAGGCACTTGGATAATCTTAACATCTGAATGTTTTAAAAAAGGGGATTTTTTGGAAAACAGAAGAACGCTGTTGGGTCCACAGGGCCCCGCGGCAGAAAAATAACCACGCCAGGGGGAAAGGAACAATAGCCCCCCTTTTTCCCCGAGCCCCCGCAAAAACGGGGTGGACTTGCTGCGGGTTAGGCACCAGGTCTTCCCCCCTGACGTGACTTGCCTGCGGGCAGCCGAGGTCACGAGGTACAAAAAGTAATCCAAGAATCGTATTGGGCAAAGGGATAGGTCAGGGGAGGCGGCAATGGTTCGTGGGGCGAGGACACAAAGGTCAGGGGAGCGGGAGAGGTTTTGGAGCAGAAACGACAAGGTCGGAAACGGCAAGACAATAGACCTTTTAGGAAAACTTCCCCAAAGGGACGGGGGAACAAAGATCCCGCGGGGGAATGACGTTGGCCAAACTTTAAAAAGAGACAGCCCCGTAATTTCCAATTACCGGGGGCACTGTCCCTTTAAATTTTCAGAACGGCGCCGCCGCCGCTAGGGGCGCGCATGGACTCCGGCCACAGGGGACGCGGAGCGAACGGGAGGCGGTCAGGGAGGGGACGGGGCGGCAGCCACGGGGCATGGGACCCGCGGCGGCACCCGTCCCCGCCGGGGGGCCTGCCCGGGGGACACGGGTGCGACCGCGGGCCGTGGGCCGGGCCGCGGCGCAACCCTTACAGTACCCCCCCCCTTAACCCC